>MIEF01006337.1:0-31801 GCA_001870725.1 Taenia solium
CATTACACTCAATGCCTATGATTTTTCATCCCCTTTAAATGGCAAAAGCGAGGTTTACGCTGACAGCCTTACTGAGAGTAGCAGTGGAGACCGTTTTGAGAGGGTGGTACTCAATTTTCTGTGAACAAATATGACGTGGAGACATTCCCTATGCCTCTCGAATGAATGATGTTTCCCTTTACACATTCATTTCTTTCTATATGTATGATACCGGGGGTTAGAGATTGAAGTAAGGAAGTAAGTGCGCATACTTTCATTGAATTTTTGCAAATCAACGATGTTTTTTTATAATAGTGGTAAAGATGTATTCAATAGTTTGTCCCAGATTCCAAATTATTACTCTTAAGTCCGTTGCAATCCGTGATATATTTGCTCTTATAGATTCGTATTATTATCAAAAATGTTAAAGAATCCTAATCAACACCAACCTTTTAAATCTAAAAATAATACGCAGTTGTTTGATGTTGTTTACCATCCTTTTTGCAAAACAATATTAAAAACAATTTGGTTTGTTTGAATTTACCCTGTACAGAAATCGTATTTATGAGTCAATCTGGTTTATCAGGTCGAGCGGGTCTTCTTTCGTTTGCTTCCCTCAGGAGCAAAATAGCTTTTCATTCAGCAACGCTTTGAGGGGGATTCTTGCCGGACTTGATTTATTCAGTGGTATTTGAAATTATTTCTTACCACATTCTCAGACTTGACCCAACGTATAACTGCAGCACTGAGACGGGTTTACCACCCTTTTTATTCTAGAGTAGTAGATTTTGTACAAGTAGTTTTGATATTCAGTACTTAGCATCCTACGCCTTCACAGATGTCGACCTCACAGAAACACCGCAATTTCGTCTCTGAACCCATCGGCGACAAGAGCGTTTTCGAGTTGCCGGGAGTCGGAGAGGTTCTGGGACAGAAATTGAAGAGGAAGGGCTACGGCATGGCGTATAATGTATTAGGTCAGTACCTCCTTCTAAACAAGGACGAGGAGCTCTTCATTGACTGGATGAAGCTAATTTCTTCTGCCAACCAAAAACAGGCCAAGGACTGCTTCGATGCTCTTGACAGTTGGTGCTCTGCTTTCATGCAGTAGAACTCCCATCCTCCCCCCCCCTTTGTTGGGTTTTCAAGTACATGTACATTTCTATTAACCTCTATCTATGTATGGACCGTCCTGTCCTTTCACACACGTTCACAGCGTTTTCTAATTAATAAGATCAATGTGCTCACTTTAGCGACCTTCTTTGAGAATCTTCCCATTGCAGAAAACACGTGGGTGCAGAGGCTACCGGATTCACCTGTTAGATTTATTCATCACTGCGTAAAAGTGGAAAAATCAGATCGATAGGACAAGGCCTTGACTAACGTCTCTTTCCCTTCTTGCTCTTGTGGGGCTTGTTCTGTTGAGGTCGGCGCTGCGCGTTGGTGCTCACACCGACACCAGCGCTGCCAGATCCAGCGCTTGGTGGTGTTGAGGCTACGGAGGCGCTCGTGTTGCCCATGTCCCTGAAATTTCAAATAACCAGTCGAGACAATGGCAACGGTTGCGTGCCAGAGGCTTTTGTGGTGTCATTTTACGTTCAAGCGAATGGAAGAATGACACCACGGCCCTGTATGGAGGCATGGTTCAAGGATGTGTAATTTGGGTTTGTCAAATTGCATATGATATAGCGGTGGCAAAACGTGAACCCTATGACTGTTCCAGGTCAGTCCACTCAGCTATTGCTGCTGCTGAGTCGCCAAAACTCAAATGCAGCTTCCCTTGATGTCATTTGGTTGAAGAGGGCGTTAACACTTGGGAAATGGTAAATTTCGCACAAGAACGCCACGAGAACGAGTTGCGAAACTTGTACCTCAATTACTTAAAAAGATTACAGTTCTGGGAGGACAAATTGAACAAAAGAGATATAAAATCGGGGAGAAGTAGCACGGGCTATGAAGGTGGAAAATTAAAGAGAAATACCTTGACCTTTATCTGGCTTTGAATCCCACCTGCACGGCCATTTAAACGTAATCCATCAGCATATTGATGGGAAAGAGCGGGTGGAGTGATCTAAGTACGCACAACGTGGGGCAAAAGGGAGCTGTGTGGTCATGGGTCGAGGGACGCGTTTAAGAACCGTGGTTAATCAAAGAATCAGCTATTGTCTCAAAGATCTCCAAGAGCTTCAAAAGATTGTTGACTTTTCTCAAAGCCATACACAATAAGAAAGGACAAGCGCTAAGGTGGAGAGAGACCGCTTCGTATAATGACAAAGCCGGTGTGACTTCCGAATTCTAAAAATTACTTAAAAGTACGTACGGGTTTGGTTGAGAAGCTTGGAGAGGTGAGCAATGTACAACATAGGCTTAGCAGTTGCCCATTGGGTGGATGAAAAAAGAGGGGAACAAAATAGAAGGTGCATATCATAAGCCACCTTAACTCTCAAAAGGGGTAGGCTTCACACCTGAAAGACCTCATCACGGCTGTCGCAAAAAACGGGTCGACCGATAAAACTCGGCATCATCACTTCATTTGTCGCTCAAAGGCTACTTCTCTGCAGAGGAGAGATTGATAAGGCACCAGTACTTACAGCTCGGGAGCCGCAGAAGAGGTAACACCCTGAGGGCCGCGCTGGAGGTGCACAGGTTGGCGCTTGTCTCGCCGCTTGCCACGGTAACCAGTTCGCTCGCGCCTCGGCAGCCATCGCTCAGGATCTGGCGGCACGCCAGGTTCGTAATTCTTTGGTAGCCGAGGCGGTCGCTTCTTCTTCTTGTGCTTCTTCGGTGCCGCTGCCGCCGCCCCTTCCGACTCACCAGCCCTACCTCCACTGAAAGAATCCGGAAAAATTCCTTCTTCAATTTCGCGGTCAGCCACATTTAAGTGTTATTGATGTTTTAAAGCAGTGCTTAAATGAAGAGAAGTTTTTGAATCGCTGCACGATTGAAGCAATGCTTTTAAAAGACAGGAAACTAGGCACAAGAAAATATCCATGGGCCTGTGTAGTCTGGGACAGAATTACAACTAGAATCTATTGTAAGATCGGTGTTATTCGGTTGTTATAGATGCACTGTGAAACGGTTTTTAAATAGAGAACGATTGTGACAGAAGGCGTCTATGCACCAAGGACCAAAAACGGGTTTTTGTCTCAGCGATTGTATGAAGTCGACCGCCTCCACCGACTTACCACCACTGAAAGAACTTGAATAATAAGAAACTATATAAAACGGGAAGAGGAAACAAATGGCATTCTACGTAACGACCACTATTTTTTGAGTCCTTGATGTGTTGTACTTCACAGAAGGATAAGCACAGGATTACCGACCCAATTCGGTAGAATATTTGTCACAAAACCCTGCACCTGCTCAAGTTAATGCAATAGCAACGTTAAAGATCGCCTTAAACATAGCTCCTTCAGAGGAAACTGCAAAGTCAGGACTACTGGAATTCCAAGTTGCAGGAATTAGCTATTTGTCAAAAATTTCATTTACGAGAATTATCCATCACTTTTATGCTACTGCGATGCCATCCAGGCGTTTTATTTTAACTACCTTAAGCTATAGAGGGAAACATCACATTCGATTCGCGATCAGTCGTAATGGTATTCTAGGAAAAACCATCGAAAAAAAACTGAATTAACAAAGCTATATTGGAAGTCCGATTTATCAGATTATCTCGGATAAAGTACTGGACATCTGAAATGTTTTTCATATCCTCAAAGAATTTGAGAATTTTATGTGCCATCGCCGCTCAACTCTTGATTTTCTCCCAACCCTACCCATCAAAACGATTTGGGTCAAAATTTGCGCGAGCTGCTTCTTGGAACAAACGGAAACAGGTCCAAACATCAAAGCAAATTATTCTGTTAATGACGAAGTGATAAATTGATAAATGGAAGCTTATCCAATCATGTGCAAGACATAGTTGGATGAATCTCCCAACTGCATATGGATTGGAAGCAGCACTCGACACCCATTACCTATCGCGTTATTTCAGCTAAATCGACAAGGTCTGCATTGTCTAAAAAATTATCAAAAAAGTAAGAACAAGTTGCAAAAAAAGACCGTTACAAAGATCACCTTGCCGAATGTGATTGGTAACAAGCCAGACATTTGATAATGCATACCTTCATACCAGAGAGGAAGTACAACTACCAATAGCTAAGATGTTAGGTCCTCAGTCGCAATTATCGTTTTGCACGTCCTATTTTCTCAAGAGGAGTGCTTATCTGACTATATGGTACAAAAAGACGGGTCAAACCAAAATCTAGAGAGTGCATCTATGTACGTAACCCCGCTTGGTTGTTTCGATTGTAATGTCAGGTCTAGCAGGCAAACTGAGACCAAGGCGAACAATTTTTAACCCAATTATGTGCGAGTAAGAGGAAAAACTAGCTATGGAGATAATACTCCTCTAAAAAGACTGCATTACTGCCTCCAAAAGTGAGCAAGTGCATACGCCGTGAAAGGCAAAAAAGCTGCGCAGCCAGAGGACTAATTGAAGATGAAAAGGAGACAAGACCCACCTCCTCGGTGTCTGCGCAGTGACCACCCTCCCAGTTTTCTTGATGCTCTTCATGTTGAAGATAAATATGGACTCCAGAGAATCCACCTCCTTCTCGCTCAACTTCTCCTTGAACTCCAGATGGCGACTTGCCCGACTCGCCTTGTCGTGGTCGAACTTGGAGTAGGCCTGAATTAGCAATGCCAATAGACTCTGTTGCTGCTGCTCCTGTTGCTGCTTCTTGGCACCCTGACTGCCAGCGCTCATCCGCTTCAGAGCATCAAGGCGCTGTTCCAGCAGGTGCGCGGCGTCCTCGGCAAAGCCGTGGAAACGGAAGAAGTCGATGCAACGCGAGAGGAGACGATCAGAGTCAATAATCTAAGGGAATAATGAGTGACGCGGTACGTTTGTCTCTATGGCGCCTAAATGTCATTCGTTTGTCTTTGCTAATAACAGTGTCGAAAAATGCTTAACATTTACAGATGGTTGCTAGGACGAAAAAAGTTCGATTACGAGCAAACGACTCACAACTTCGGATTCTAGATACTCTGTATGTCCTACTGATAGCCTTGGAGGCAACTAAGGTGCCACAATAATGGCTTATCTTCAGTACGAGCTACTTCCTTAACAGTGATTGCAGGATCCAATGCCAAACTGCACCCACATCGCACGTAATCCTGTTACCCTGACCTCCGCTGGGATGGCGAATAGGAGGATGATAAATAGCGGTAAGATTGAGAAAAAGTACGTATAGACTGCTGATTAAGATTTTGATTGTACAGGGGAAATTGCACAACAACGCAGCAATAACATGCTCCAGCCGCAAAGGTTTACCAACGTATTCAGGCGCCACAAAACCGTCCTGATGCCAAAGAAGAATTGTGAGAGTTAGATGACTACTTGAACAATTGATTCCCCGCATTCGTGTAGTAAGCAGTGTAAAATATTCATAAAACGAGGCCAAAACCGATTCCAAAAGTATGCAACTTAGGACAGAGCATTAAGTTCCCATTTGAAGACAGTGCCTTCCAAACTTCGGGAAAAACTGAGCTAACAAACAAAGTGACAGTTTGAAAAAAAGTTGAGGCTTAATCCCCATCAAAAGCAACCTTAAAGACTAACCAATTTCATGTAGTGGAATGGATTTAGGAGATCTTCATGAAATGCAATGGATATTGAGAGTTTGCTTATTGTATGACACAATTCACCTTTAGCTTTATTTCCCAGGTGAAAAGCCGTCCGGCTTAACAAAGGGATTCCTAACGAAATATATGAGTATTATTGCTAACGATAGAAGCACAACCTTACTTCAAGACAAGTTTATTTTATCTTGCAACAGGAGGGAGAGACCTCAATTCCTAGCAAGATAGGGGATCAAAATTCAAGCGTCTCAGACACCAACCAAATAGACCAAACCATAAATTGCAATCCTCTTCCTTGTTTGTGACAAACGAACAATGCCCAAAATGGGAGGGAAATGAAGTAAAAATTTGGATGGAAGTTCAGAAGCACAATAATGATAAATGAGTGTGACGGGGAATTAAAATAAAAAATTAACTTTAACATTCGTTGTAATGGATTTATTTTAAGACAATGGTTCCCACTTCTTCCTTCAAAATCAACCTCCCCGTCTCAATAAATGGGTGAAAATGTGCCACGTTCAGGACACGAAGGTTTGTAACTTGCTGATCGAAATTTCAGCACAAATCCAAAAACAGATCCAGTTTCTGTGAAAGCTTTCATCAAGTCGAAGGCTTAAGGTAGTACCCAGAAGTTAGTTACCACTACAAAACAGGCACAATATTTAAGTGTAGAGCGTACGTCCGACGACCTCTTGGACCAAAATTCCAGCGTCTCGGAGACAATCCCCTTAGCGCGCTTGACCGTCGCATCGTCGAAGCAGTTTGTATCTCCAGTTCCTGTGCCCAAAAGGAGAGCAACACGAAGCGATGCAACGAGAGGCAGCATAGCTATTTCCTGGGGCAGCAGTTTGGCAAGGATCTGTTCGGATAAAGTGTCGGCCACCTCAGCGGTGAGTTTACCTGCTCGCAGTGGAGCAGTGGGTGTGGTGCCCAGAGAGGTACCTGAAGCGACCATAAGTTGAAGGTGGACGAGGAGAAAGATGACAGCGAGACGATCTTGTTTTTCTACTTCTTCAAAAGCTGGGGACTTCGCGAAGTTCTAACAAAAATATGGTAGAGAGTAGGCTTACCTCCAGAAGCCAAGCGGCATCAGAAGACTGTTTGCTTTTGAACAAACTAACTGCCGAGAGCATGGTAGCTCGCACGTTGTTCGAGTCCTCGTTCGAAACAGCTTTCAGTTTGGCATCACAAGCGTCAAGCTATGGGTAATAAGGAGCACTAAACGACCGAAACGGTACTTGATTGTTGTTAAGATAGAACAGAGCCTGGTTTGTCAGTATTGAGCTGCGTTGGGCCTGGAAGAGCTTATGCTGAAGATCATCAACCGAAGAGGCCTTAATGCGTCTGCGAGTGTCAAAAACGTTTTGGTCTTTGTTAATGCAGATAAGATTATTTGAGACAACGACCATCAAAGACGGGTCACCGGACCTAAAATAAACAAGTTTATGGGAATCCAAAAGCGTGACGAACCGTTGGCGCAAAATCGTATGATAGATTTCGAGTGCAATATCCGCCTTTCGCTGCTGCTGCATCACAAAACCTTTTTGGACCCTATATGACAAGATAAACGTGATCATCAGATGGTGATGCTCTGGAAAGAAGTGAGTGAACAAAAATCAACCTGATGGGAGCGACTTCTTCATTGATTTGGTCCTCAGTTGCTTCGGTGTCTTCTTCGAAAGCTTCAGTACATAGTTCTACAAATGATCTCAAGGATAAAAGACTATCGTACTTTCGGCCTCATTCAAGTAATTGAGTGCCTCCACATAGTCCTTTATGCCAATGTAATAACAAGCCGCATTGAATGCGGTTTCGAACAGTGCAGGAGAGTAGTTTAATGGCTGATTAGGAGCAAAAGAGAAATGAGTGAAAAGTGAACAAACCACAGCTTTTCCTTGAAAACAAGAAAGCGCAGCCTTTGCAGCAATGAGATTCGTTTGTCGCTCATCCTGATAATCATCCTGCAGACCACTAATTGGGTAGAAACTACTTACCTTGCACGATTTCACCAAATGTTCATACTCCTCGATTGCCCTTTCAAACTCTTCAAGCCGATAATACTATATCATGAACCATCATTATATAACATTTACAATTTGTGCTCGCAGTTCAATGAGCCCCTGAGTTACAACAGTACAACTTGAAACGGTTTTCAATGCCTCAACCAAGCGATTCAAACGGTATTCACAATAAGCTCTTTCCAAATGATAGCCACTAAACAATACAATATGTAACCAGTGACAAACTCGATTTGCTGCTTTCGGAAAAACTCCAAACAGTCATAAAACCTATCTTGACGGATGAGGGCAACTATTTTGCAGTGCTGAGCGTATCTATCGGCCGGGAAGGATTTCAGAACTTAATTTTACCATAAGCTATGCAGCAAGCCTTACTTTTGTCACAAATAGTCACGATTCTTGAAAAAGAGGCAGCCTTACAAGCTTTACCAAGGTCATTATAAAGAGTTTCCAAATCCACACCAATTTGCTTATGTGTCATATCTGTCGACTATATTTGCAGCTTTCAGCACACCGGTGGGAAATTGAATGCAATCGTAATGTGTGGAAAAAACCCAGGGCAAATGCATAATCGGTACGCTTAAAAAGGAATGCTACCCTAAATTTAAGCTAAGTCAGGGGCACGTTTTTGGTAGGCGTATTTACTGTGACATCAAGCAAATATTGCGCTATACGGCTCCTCACATTCATCAAAAGCCAGATAGCAATCACAGCTACATTTTCAGCTCTGTGTATAGGGGTTTGAAAAACTATCTTGACGTCTACATAAGTGTTCGTTTGAATGTAGCGTAACCTTGCCGTTTCGCGTGAGTTCTACCAATAACCCGGGTCCGCAGCATGGGTAGGCGTCGGAAGGTCAGGTTCTTCGTTGAAGAGCCTAAAAACATAGATTTGTCTAATTCAGCATTCGAAGAATATTACAAAAGTCAGCTTATGCTAGATGGTCCCGACTTTGCTGAGTTTCTTAAGACTATGAGAACTCCCCTGCCTGTCACATTCCGTATCACCGGCTTTCGCCAACAGAATCGTGAACTACTCTCTCTCCTAGAGGAGAATTATCTCCACTCCATAATTGAACACAGTGCAGATCAATCGGGTGAAAAAGTATCCGTGGTCCCTCTTAAATGGTATCCTGGAAACATGGCCTGGCAAATAAACTTGACTCGCTTAGCGATTCGGAAGTCTCCCGAACTGCAGCAACTTCAAAATTTCTTGGTTTCGGAGTCTGAAGCAGGTTGGTTCTTGGTTGTGCCAAACGAAAACATTGCGTTCAATAGGGAACCTCAGTCGTCAAGAGGCTGTCAGTATGCTGCCACCTCTTTTGTTCAATATCAAGGAACATCATGCAATCTTGGATCTCTGTGCCGCCCCAGGTTCAAAGTCCGCTCAACTCGTAGAACTTCTCCACGCTGATGCAGAATCCAATTTCCCTGATGCCAGCCATTACGCTGAGCCCTCAGGCATAGTCGTGGCCAACGATGTTGATCGTAAACGTTGCTACATGTTGGTGCATCAAGTCAAGAGACTTCAAAGCCCTTGCGTGATTCTCACTGAGGAGGACGCCTCTACGTACCCTCGTCTGTTTATCACTTCGCCCGAGAAGCCAGACGAGGTAACTTTATTCTCTAAGATGACTTTTCTCAGGTACGACAACTGCTATTCGATCGAATCCTTGCTGATGTGCCATGTAGCGGGGATGGAACTCTTCGGAAGAGTCCCGATATTTGGTCTCGGTGGAATCCAAATCTCGGAAGACAAAATCATGAACTTCAAAGGAGGATACTGCGCCGGGGATTTGAATTGCTTCGAGTTCCTCAATCTCCGGAAGATCCAGATCCTCCACGTCTTGTATATTCAACCTGCTCTTTGAATCCGCTTGAGGATGAGGCCGTGGTTGCATCCATCCTCGCGGCGTGTAAGGGGACCGTACGTCTCGTTGAACCCGATTTTATGTGCCTTCCTGGTTCTGAAGCAGCCAAAGCGGGAGGTTTTATCGCCAGACCTGGTATTAGAACGTGGCGGGTTCCGCACGGCTCCGATAAATGGTACTCGAAACCCGATGAGGTTCCAGACAAGTGAGGGGTGTTAGTTGACTTCCCACGTTCTCTCCCTTTCTTTTCATTCGTTCTTTGGTATTTTTTTATCCAGACTGCGGAAAAATTTTCCACCGAGCCTCTTTCCACCCGAGAATGTGGATGGGCTTCACCTGGAACACTGCAGACGGGTTCTTCCGCATGATCAAGACACTGGTGGTTTTTTCATTGCGGTGCTGGAAAAGCTCGCTGATCTGCCGTGGATGAGCAGTCGACAGAAGTTGTGCAAGAAAATTGGCAAGTCGTCCTTTTCTTGCAGTGAAACTTCTATTTACGCTAATTTCGGCGTATCGTTGCTTACTTTGTGTTTTATGGCAGTGGTTTATTTGCGTACGTAATTTGGGTCGTCGTGGTGCAGTTTTATTTTCCCTATTTGTGTTAAAGGCCCTGATGACGACCCTTGATGTTTCAGTCTTCTAATCTGTCTATACAGTAGGTTAAAAATTGTATTTTTATCCTACTGCAGTAATCTTGTTTATTTGTAATGCTTTTGTACTCATTGATACTGTTAACTTAACCCCATTGCAATCGTTTTGAGAAACGGGTTTTGTTATTTGTGCTTAAAGGGACAAAGTTGCATGAACTCGTCTTTATTTTTTGTTGTGTACGAATGGTGAGTTTTCACATTAGCTGTTTCCGACTTAAAGTTTCAAAGCCGGGCGTAAAGACGTTTTGTATTGCATATTTTTGAGATAAGACGCGGGGTACTAGTATTGTAAAGTGTCAGCTAAAAAGCCACATCAACAGAAATCCCCTGAGGTGGGACTAAATCTTGTGAGGTTTTCCTGTTAGTTTTGACTGTTTTGTGGTTTCGGTTAATAATTCTGCTTTCCATGTTTCTAACTTGCTGAATTTTAATATTTTTGATGCGCTTGCGAGCTACCTTGCTATCGAGGTCCGGTTTGTTTTCCATGTTAGCTTGCCATTGAATTCGGCATAATGCCTATCTTCCCAAACTTGGCATGACTACCAGTTGTTTCTAAGACGTTCTTTTCGATTGTTTCTTTTTAAGATATTATCACTTGGCTGGATTCCTTGGAGGACTCACATTACAGATTTGTTTATGCTACAAAGGGTCCTGAGCCAGTTCCTCGACTGTTTTGCTTTATTAACTACGAGGAGGTCTATTTTACAGTTCTACGAACGTCACTTTAAATTTCATCCGTACCTATTGGTTTTCGGCTTATGTTATTGCAGCTACTACGTCAAACGCTCGCTCCAGATCAACGGAGATTACCTTAAGTTTTTTTACGCCATGTACGAAGTTATATCCATTTTATTCAAGACCTTGTGAAACCAACAAGGTAGCATGGATGGATTGCAGTGGTTGAGTTTTATGGTTTGTGAGATTCATTTCTGACAGTGAGTTTTTTTCCGCGGATAAGTCAGCAACGCAGAGAACTTGGGATTCTGGGGTCGAGGTGATGGATACCTGCTAGCTGGATTGTTTGCACTCCGTACGCCGTTTTAAACGATTAATAGCTGACTCAACTCTCCCTTGCCAATCGTGAAATAAATATCCAGTGAAATTATAAAGTGTCAACGGTATCATTCTTCGCAGTTTCACTCATCCACCCAGGTTCCTCCGCCTTGGACCAATATTAACAGATTACCGTGACGTTCAGAATCTCTGAAGCCACTTGGTAAACTGAAGTATAGAGCGCCTTGTAAGCCTTAAAATAATTGTTCAACCTTCCTGGCTGATCGTAAGTTCATCTTTTTTTAAGAGTTCATCGTAATCTATCCCCTAGGCGGTTCTGTACGGGCAAATTACCAGCTTGGTCAATTAATGCACCTCAGGAATGCAGTATAACAAGCCTTGAATATGACTTGGACAGCTGTATTTTCATAGAACCGACCAATGATGACGATCACGGCGAGCCAGTCGCAAAGAAGCCACGGTTGGCAGATCCGAGACGGAAGGAATCGTCTTTCGTATTCATGGATCCAGCCACAGACAAGGATTGGCCAAGCATTCGTGGCTTCTATGGGCTCGAAGACAAGGAGATCTGCCTCTTTGACCTCAATCCTGCGCAGATTCTCTACCGGGCAGGCACTGCTGGCGATCCTGTGAGACGGCGCAATCTCTACTACACCAATCCTCTCGTGAAAGGAGTCATGGAGGCCAATAAAAGTTGTGGTGAGTGGTCTAGTAGCGTTCACCGGCCTACTGGGTTCATCTATTTTCGGCCTGCAGCGTTTGGGTTGCTCAAGGTCGTCGTAATCCTTAAGATAAGTGTTTCGGTTATTCCAATGTTACTTGCGTCCATAGTGGAAAATCAGTCGAATAACCGCCTCTTCTGTTCTGGAGATTTGTTACTACTTTCTGAATCGTCGTGACGCTTAAAAATCAATTGCTGAAGGAGGTCGTTTTATGACTCACCTCTGAGTCGCTGCCTTGCAAAGGACCATAGGTAATAACTTATGTTAGCAAGTCAGAAATCTCGATTGTTTCCCCTGACAGTTACGTTGTATTCAGTTTGGCGAATACTTTATTCCGTTTATTCAATAACTAGATTTGGAACCCATTCAGCTCTCATTTTCGTGACTTAGATACCTGACTGGTATACATCCCTAATTTTGAAACGTTTCAATCCCCTCATTTGAAACGTTTAAGGCTACTTTTGGGTTTTAAGGTCATCACCGTAGCATCAATCTATGACTTTTCTTCAAATGTCATCTACTGCACTAACAGTTCAGAAAGTGGGATTGTAAAACACGTCATTTTGGGGTAAGCGGAGAAAATCGACCTTGAAGCGCCCCATTTACTCTCAACGCCTTAGCGAGTCTTAGAGATCTGAGGAGCTGGGATCATAAACTACATCGATAGAGTGAAATTGTCAATTTATTTAAAACAATGCCCACTGGCGCTTAGAACACGAGCGTGGGTGGTACTAAAATCGCCACTGTATTAGGTTAACCTATTTGGACCAAATTGGTTCCGTCAAAATACACGACCGAGTGAGATTCAAGTGTTCAGTTTTCACAAAAAATTGTAATGTTTGGTCGGATAGTGGTAATAACTGAATCCGACTCCGGTCATTTGTTGTTGCGGTGACGTTGTTCTTTTGATTAACCCAGTTTGATTACCACGAATTACTGCCTAAATAAATTATTTACTTTGATAAAGAATGCCTGTTTGTGATCGCCAAAACGAGGCCTGTGAGCAGTTATCACAAAATAATATCATGCTCTCTTAATGGGAAGTTAACTGACTAGTTAGAGAGGAATCTTTTGAAAATGGCCCGCTTTGACATAAATTGTTTAATCCGTCCCGCGTTACCCTTCCAGGGCTTCACATCGTCAGTGGCGGTGTGAGACTCTTTGCCGTCAGTGATGAAAAACAGTTCGTCGGCTATCGTGTTCTCCACGATGGAATTCATCTGGCCTGTGCCTTTCTCCCCCAAGTACCCAAGCAGCTTAGGCAATACCCCCCTCAGGTGGGTGGCTAGTTGTTCTTGCTTCATCTCCCTGCTTGTTTGTCTTGTCTGCAAAAATATTGTTGCTTAATCTTGTTTGTGTTCAAAATTAACAAGGTTGTGGCTTAGTAGACCATATGACTGTATGGCAAAGGCACTACGCACCTCATTATTTCAGCTCTGTCATCGTCGCATAAGTCTCTCAGCGAGTGAGCGCGATGACCTAGTGCTTCTGCTGCGCGAGGAGATGCCACTAGCGGAGCGCTTCACAAAGGCCACGCGGGATCAATGGGAGCAGCTCAGCACGGGACCCGTTCTCGTCGACTACGATCCAGCAGCTCCCTCCGATCCCTCTTGTGTAAGTTTCTTATCCTCTAATGTATTGTGGGCTTATGGTAGTGCTGTGGAGTAGGGAACAGGTAGGTTAAGTAAAACAAGCAGGGCACGTCCTGAGTTCGTAGCGGCAGTAACAGAGAATGAAGTGCCCTTGTAATCCTCAATTTATTTTTAGCAAACGTCACTCCTCTGCGTGGCCTGCGTCTTATTTCGGGGGAAGCCTTCTACGCTTTAAGTGATAATTCTTCCAGATAGATGGGAACCCCTAAATCCACTGGTCATGATCACGTAGGTTTCAATTGAGGTCATTTGCATTGAAAAGATTTGGTTAGGAAGACGTTAACATGTAAATAAGGCGAGAAGTGGCCTTGTTGTAAACGTAAAGAAGGTATTGGGAGACCAGCAGAAGACCGGAAGTGTCTTTACAGTAATTGATTTTCATGTTTGCCAGATCAATTAGGTTGGAGTAATTACAAACACCTCTCTAATTTTGTCCCCCTTTTCCGTATACTTTTTCAATGCTTCGACAGGTGACGCCTGAGTCGAAGATGAGGGATAGCAGTCAGCCGCGTCCCCACTGCCGTATTGTATTCGCGGCATGGCGGGGCGCGAAGAGCTTGCGTAACCACATCGACCGCTACGAGCGCTTGCACCTCCTGCGTCTCTGCGGCCTCGATGCTTCCGTGCCCATCATTAAGGGTCGTGACGTCCTTCCACGCAAAAATGGTGACGGTGGCGGCGGCAGTACAATGGAGGTTGAGTAAACACTACTTTCCTGTCCTGCTTTCCTGACTGGCTTCTGTAGGCTACTTGAAGGCTTCGCGGCATTGCGGTGCATAATTGTTGATGGAGAATTTGCTTGTTGAACGAAATCAACCGTTGTGCGGGAGTTTCTTAAAAAAATGTGTTATTCGCCTAACTTGCCTTTGAATGAGTTTTTTCTGTATTTGAGCGTGAAGCAATCGTTGGTCGGTTTAGATATTCGTTGCTCTTTTGTCGAGTTTACATTGATTGAAAGTTCCATGAGTGTTACGAGATTCTCCATAGTGTAGCCTCCTTGTGGCATGAGGTGTTTGCTTTGCGTCCCATTTATTTGAGGGTTTATTCGTTAGTGCCAAGGTCCTTGCCACATTTGGCGTTTGCTACAGTTTCAATTCTCTGGGGACATTTATCTGTTACCAAATCTATGATAGGTTCGAAACTTTCTTCAAGGAGCAGACGCTGCTTTTCGTTAAATGGTTGAATCTCCCATGCCCTTCGGAGACGGCGTGAACGACTTACAAGTCAAGTTTTATCAGGCACAAGATCTGTATCTCCGCACCCAGTGGAAGTCAAGTGATTGAGTTTCACTCACGCTTATTGATGGTTAACAATAACCGGGTTTTCCTTCACTTAACTCCAGAAAATCGCAACACTTCCAATTTGTCGGCCAACTATTAACCTACGGTTTCGCGTTTCAGTATTCGTTAAGCGGATGAACGCAACGGCCAAATGTCCCATTCCCCACCCCTACACCCCTAAGATCCTCATTAACGCAGGACTACGCTTCGTGTGTGGGTGAGACTCATTGCAGAAGATCTTTTCCCCTGGGACCTCTTCACTTGCTGCAGGCTAGACGCAAATTATGGCTGATATCTGCCTACTCAGTGCGATGACTCTGTGCGTAAGAGGCACGCCTTTAGAAGCAGTTAGTACTTGCAAATCAATTGGATAAAAGCCCTATTCTGAAAAAGGCAAAAGCTGTACCGCCGAAAACTGACTCTTGAAGGGAAGAAGGGTGACAAAGTCCTTGGTCTCCATACTCGTCTAGTGATCTTCCTTCAGGTGTTTATCACCCTTCCTAGGTAGCGGGCAATTTGGATACGAAATGGGCGTTCGGGAAGTAAAGCTAAGGCCGCAAGAGGTGGACAGGGTCGAGTTATTTGCCTCCATAAACAAAACTTTCTGCAAATGTGAAATTGACAAGGGAATAGGGGGTTGTGATGATGAATACTTCGAGGGACCTTTCTCCTGTCATTCAGCTTTTGACGTAAGAAGTGACATTAGTTTACTTTCTCGCAATATGCTTCCAGTTGTACACCTCCTCAGTGGTCATCTGTTCTTTGCACCTCAGTGGTGATATTGAATGTACGACCTCAACCTTCGACCCACTTAAGGTTTGCGCGGGGACGATTTCTCCACTAATGTTCCGAATCTTCACGAGTCCATTCTCACATAAAATTCGATATTCAACTGCTTTCCAATCTGTCTCTTCACCTAAAAATCAACCTGCAAAGTAGCATTTTCCTCTGTTTTACTGGTAGAGCTCGTCTCCCATTAGTGAGATTGTTTTGAGGTTGAAATTGGGAGGCGAAGGTCAATCTTACCTTCCGTTTATGGCAAGTGAATAGCGTTGACCGTTCTCCTTACCCGCTAAGATACCGTATGTAATTGTTATCGCTTATTCCGGACTCACTTTACGCCGTTGAAAGGTTGATAGATTTTTGCCCTTGATTTCTTTAAACTGAAATCTGTCAAGCTTTGAGGATCTGATGGATGTCAGTTTTATACCCTGGCTAAAAAAATACCTCCGAGTAATTTCTTTATCAAACAAGTAATAAAGGGTTCGGTAAGTATTTTAATGCTCTGGTCCACTTAGTAGCACCAACGAGTGGGAAAGTATGCGTTCTCTTCCTCCGAATGCATAGCTAAATTATTCTCACTATGCATTGCGAACAGTAGCTCTCAAAACTCAATTTCGAAGCCGATGGAGTTCCACCAGCGGGCAGTTTGCTCGATTTAACCGGCGTCAGTCAACTGTCAATCGCTGTGTGATTATTCTCTAAGTCTAGTAATGCCTATGGAGCATGACTCAGACTTTCAAGGTGGTGTGATTGTGCTTCAAGATAAGTTGGATCAAACCATCGCTTCAATGGCTAGCACCGGCACCGTTGGCCTTTCTGGGGAAGATTCCCTTCATTTTATTTGATGGCTTGACCCCTGGCTGAACAAAACTGCAATAACCCCAAACAACCCTGTCTACATCATCGAAGCTTTTCGTCGAGAACTTTGCTGGTCTTCAGACCACTATCATTTATTGGTACCCTCAACCCACCAGCTGTTTTGTTCTTCCCTTCACATACCAGAAGGTACGAATGATTCAACAGACACACAGAGAATCGGTTTAATGAACCAGTTTGCAATAGGTTTTCCACACCCGAAGGTATTGCTTTAGGGATGAACTTCTACAGCTAGTGATACCATATAGGGCAGGACTACTACAGACAGTTTCATCCCACCTACACATTTGAAAATTCAGCCCCACCCCATTATCGGTATCTGCAGCATACTCCCAAAGGCGTGGTGTCTCTGATATAGCCTACGATTCTTGAGGCGCAGCAGCACCAACAGCCGTTCATACTTCTAGGGCTTCCTTTCCGGCCTATGATGCCCCAGCTATAGGTTTAAAAAGCCTTCCGTCGTTTGCTGATCAGGCTGCACACTACTATCAGGACCATCTTGGCGCCATGGTGGACACGGGCAGTTTGCCGATTCCTGCGGACTGCATTACTGCAGGCTTTTATAGAACCAAACATACAGGTCACTCTTTCTACTTTGCACATATTGATTCAGATTCTCCCGAACTGCCCAAAAAAGGACAGATTCGGTCAAGTCGAGCACTTTTCTAATGGCAAAAACCCTATAGATGGTTGGTCGGAATTTACCTCTGAGTCAATTTCCAAATGAAATAGCTTATAATTACTTTGGTTTAGACTTAAATTTGGCTAACGAGTTTACTGTTCCATTTAGGAAGGCTGCAATTTCCCATGATGACTGTACTAGCAACCGTTTCCGAATGCAGCTGCGTTAAATAGTGCCTATCCCCACTTGGCAACACATTAACTCCACATAACGAAAGCGAGTCGTGAGTCAATGTCTAAATGTATGCAGCATTATACTTGTGATATCTGTCGCAGTCCCAATGTGCGTGATAGGTTTCAGTTCTCTTTCTTAAATTACCTCTTGGAACCTGCGATTCAACTGTTCTCATTTCCAATCAGTCCTCCTCCTCCTCCTCTTCCTTGCCGTCATCATCATCGTCGCTGTCGCTGTCCTCTCCATCACCTCTCCTTTTCTTCTCTTCGTTTGCCGCCTGTTCCTCCGGGGTAGGATCTGCCTGCTCAGCTGGCTCCTCAAGTGTCTCGCACTGAACCGCAGGCAGAGTTGTCTGGAACCCGGCAGGACCAGTTGCTTTTAAGCCCCATCCCACGTAGATGTTTTCAAAGGCCCTACATGAATGGACACGCGCACACTTATTATACAAGTGATGCTAATTAAAACCCATTTAAATGCATCTCTTGGACGAGAATTTCTCTAGGTAAAAGAGTGCTCCTAACCCACAAGCACCTCCATAGTGACAATAAAGTGTCCTCGTTCAGTCAGACTGTTCGTTCCAAAGGTTTGGAGGTCAGGGAGCAAAAATGAGCTATGAATCTCCCTTACAGCCACTAGGTCTAAAATTTCTCTGAATAGTATTGTCGCTAAAGTCATTGCGTCAAGTGATAAAGGAAGAGAACGGCGCTATCTCCCCCATGTAAGCATTTGTGCCCAGCGCCTTTGGCTTGGCATAGCTCCACTTTTAGAGACCATATATGTGGAAAGCGCATAAATCTTGCACAATCCTCAAGTGCAGTTGTAGTGACTATAATTTCGGAAGCAATTTAGACTTAATTTTTTCTAACTTGTGTTAATGCTACAAGAGCCGTGTTATAATACACTCAAATGTAGCCCTTTGGCCTGTAATCCATAGGTAATCTACAAATGCGTCAAGAGCTTTTTCCCGATCCCGATCCACTTATAATGGCTATTATTGGTTTGCCTTGTAAACCATCGAATGAAGCGCATAGGAAACGGATTAAAAAACCTCGCGAGTGAAGGGGGACCTACCCCTCCTGAGCGACCGTGTGTGCTCCAGGCCAAAGGACAGACGAGACACGTAGGTAGGGGCCACCTGGATAGCGTCGAATTGTCCAAGGAATTTGTCCTTGTACCTCGAGATCTTCAGCGATCGGAGTGAGGATTGGTGGACCTCGCTCGAGCTGCAGCTCCACACCAAGGCCCCGTAGAGGTAGCACCGTATTGCCATCATCACTACTGTTATCATCGGACTCGGTTACGTTCTCAGCCTCAAGGGGATTCCACCTGAGGAATTTGAGGTAATAGCAGAGATGCTTTAGTTATGCCAAGTTTTGAACTCAGCATTGAGGACAAATAATAAGGATCAAATGCTAGGATGAATGGATGAATTAGCAACGGACAGGGAGACGGGAAGACCTAAAATGAATGAGGGGTTATATTGAGGTTTAAAGAGCTCTAAATTCGTGAGGGGTAGGAGGGTGGAGAAGGAGTGAATCCGGGATGAAATCATTAGTTGTTTTGATGGGTGAGAATTAGTAGAATCGATCTGGGGCAGATGCATGGAGTTGGGGTGGTTGAAACGATCTGTGGCAAATTGATGGAACTGCGATGAAGGGGTGGGGCATAAAGGGAGCCCCTGGCTAACCAATTAACTCGACCCTGCGGCAAGATGTAGGGTCTGCAGTGGACCCACTGCTCCAGATCCATCTCATCCAGTGGCTGGGCCACATACTCTTCGTTCTCCTCGCACTCCACCTGCACCACCTCTTCATTCCCCTCCTCATCTTCACCGTCGTCATCAGAATCTAGACGAAGGTGGTAGAAGTTTTGAGGTGCCAGCTGCGTAGCTGCGCTAATTCGCGCGATCTGTGCACGTAGGTAATGCGCTTCGGTGCCCGGAAATGGCGGAAAACTAGCCACACTGGCTGTAAGGTCACCCGTAAAGGGACTATAAATCTGCCAAGGTAGATATTAAGAAGGTTTTTGAATTTGTTCTAATGGGAAATGTAGCCAAAGTCCTTGGCATCAGATATTAATAATTGGTTGTTAAGTGCAAGAAGCCTTATCGTCATCCATATTAACATTGGGAATCACTGTCTTAAAGTTTACCTTGTTTTTATCAATTGCAGTCTTTTCTGGTTTTAGTAATTACACTTTTTCAAACCTACTTGCACATATTTCAATTCACAGTCGCGCTTCACAGTCTCTTGAGTACCGCTTATGAACCATTAACGATTAATACCTGGTAATACCTAAAAACTTTCAACTTTACTGCCACTATTGTTTCTAAGGACTGGATGTTGTTGTGGGTTCATATTAATTTGAGGTTATCCTTGCTTGTACAGGATTTCCTTGTCAGGAAGGCACGTTAAGACCTCACTCTTCAAAACATTAAATTCTCCAATGCCTCTTAGAGAGGTAAATGAAGAGCAACAAAACAGCGTTATTTTCAAGGCAAATTGTGTCCTTGAACCGGAATTCGCCAATAATTATTTCTTTTAAAAATTGCTGCAGTAAAGGTACCTGTATTTATTGTTGATCATGAGCACTTGCTTAAATTAATTTATTCCAAAAATTTCGATCGAACATTTTATGTTCAGAGCAAAGAGGAAAAAGAAGAAAGCCTTACCATTCTTGAAGCAACGATTTGTTTGGGTTCAGCGTGTGAGAGACGCAAGTAAGGCCCACAGGGGAAGTTACTTACGAAATAAACTCGTGAATTCACGCCTTTACCCACCTCCTCCGGTGGTGTTTCCGGGTACGGCTTCCAGATTGATTTTGGAAGTGATGGATCTGCGCAAATACTATAGCATCCAATGAGGACATTAAAGAAAGTAGGTGCTGCTTTAAAATAAACAATTCCTACAATATGACCATAGAATATTGTGCAAAACATTTTAACAACATTTTTTCTTTACAATTACCACTATTTTTGTAGCCCAGCGACCCAATAGATCACAAGCTTAGTTGGACTACATTCTCTAAGGCATTACACTAAGTCCAACTGATTCTTTAAGAACAACTACATCAAATTTATGAATCTAGTACAATAAATTTAAAAATACCTTCTACTGGTTTCCCATCGTTGCTTTCAGTTTCTTCTTGTACAAGGTCGTTTTTTACATCGTCCTCGAAAACATCATTGTCGCCAGGAGTGCATTCAATAACGTAATAGTCATCATGGATTCCAAAAATTTTGCCCCAAAATCTAATGCTCTCAACGGGGTAATCTGCAATTATTTTTCTGATTGCAAGTTTTATCTTGAAAAATTCACTTGTACTAAGACCTTCGCCTGTGCATTTGAACATGCTTGATACATTATAAAGATCTTGGACAATAATGCCTTCATCTTTGGGCTCAAACTCTTTGATAAATCGCTAAACGATTTTGCACTTAATAGGAAAGTTACAGAGAAAATTGCCTTTTCCTCTACCAAGTACTCTAGACCAATGTCCCCCGTCTGCTTTTCGCTGGTTTCTGTTACACCACTTAAAACATCTCTGAAAAAGTCTGCTAAGTCTTGAATGTCTTTGCATTCACCGGAGATGAGATTGCGTAGGCAGCTCTTTAGCGCGTCATAGCTAAAAATTTCTAATGCATAAATTTAAATTACCTATTAATTCCCGAAGATCCGCAGCATTTTTTGAGTTTTTCCTTACATTTGACAATATCTTCAGGTAATATTTCGCCCATCTCTCTTAAGTTTTGCTTAGGCGCTGACTCTTTTGTGTTGACCTAACTTTTCGGTAAGCTGATAAAACAAAGTTCTCATAAAATTCACAAATCGTTAGAGTTTTGGTTGAGCTATTCTTAGCATTAACATTTAGAATAAACTGATTTGCCTGTTTAGGATGACGGATTTTATGGTTCTGGCGAAAAGCATTGGCCTCCGCGACTTCTTAAGGAGCATGCTTCAGCAACACGCCAGACTCCCCTCCAAGTCAGAGTTGCCCCCATCCTACCCCATTTCTACGGGCCTCCCCCCGTAACTCTAAAAATAGGCAGCAGGACGGCTTCACCCGCCCGCGCTCCAGAAAATGTGTGCTCACGATCGTCGCACAATTTACTTCACAATACAACCACTCAATAGGCATAACAGTTTTTCTTCGGCAGTAGACCAGGACCTGGAAGGACGAGTATACAAAGGCTTGAACCTCAATCCGCCTCAAAGAGATTAGCCAACGCTTGAATAGCCAGCTCAATGCGAGTCTCCACGCTCGCCTCCCGCTGTCGTTGGCGTCGCCTTGAACGCAAACTGGGTCTTTGCAGCGGCTCTAGCGAGCTGATCAAGAGAGTTTGGTTGTGCTGCTCTGCCAGGGGAACCTGTCACAAAAAAGCATCCATATGGGTACTCCAACACGTCTCGACTACAATGATTCTTTAAGTCTCTTGGGCTCCAAAGCCGATGTCAGTAGCGTGGGGGCTTGCCGTAGCCGTACCAACTTCCAGCTATCCGGCCTTTTTAAACATTAGTTGCAAAGTAACTTATCGACCGGTATGCTTCATGGCACCTTCGGGGATAACTTAAACTCCACATCGGTTGCGGCGGTGGAAGACCCGACTTGAGGAAAGAAAACTCGATTTTATGCTGTTTGGATTATGCAACAATCCACATGCGGTGAATTTTTGCCCTGAATAAGTGAATTCCTAGATGGCCATAACATAAAGGCTATTAATGTAACACAGTTTGCATGTTTGGGGCCTGATTGCCCTGGAAGGACTGTCCACAATATCGCCATCTGTTTCAATTCCACACACTGCCATACGGGTCTTTCCAGTGCTCCGTGACGCGGCCCCAACGCTAATGGTATGGCCCTATGCTCATGCGAACCCAGGCATCTAATCTCCACATCAAGGCTGCAAATACGTCTTGGAAAGACTTCAGAAGCGACTCAATTACACAGCTAAATCGAACACTCGGACCAATCATGATCAACTGGATCTTACTTTCGATGGATGTTTTGAAGTGTGCAATAGAGGAAATTGTTACTCACTCCGATTATTGGCTTCAACAAATTCCTCAAGCGCTCTCGAAGCACCTTTTCTGATGGTGTTTTAGTTCGATTAAACACCAGTTCTGTGTATTTCTACAAATTAAAAAACATCAAGTTTACCAAAAAACATAAACCACACCTCGAATTATGATAAGCTACCAAACCACACCTTAATTTCTACAGAATGCTGGCTGGATGGCGTAGTGTCCTGGCAGCTATTCAATGCGGAGAGCAAAATGGGTTCCAGGTGGACGGTGACACCCTCAAGGCCCCCCTCAATCAGTGAGATGGCGCGACCAATCATATTGAAGAGCGGGGGTCCGACCTCCGATAGGAACTGGCCATTTGTTTGGAGGGCTCGTAACCCACCAATCAGCAATTGAGAGGCGAGTTCAGTTGGTAAGGTGAGATGGGTGCTTGAGCCGTCCCTACCCAGTGTCTTAAGGGAGAGAAATGAAGACCTACCATTTCTTGGAGTAGCAGTGAATATGCACTCCCTGGCCTATGTACGTGATGGGTTGGATGTCCCATAGCAAGATTCAATTTAGAGTTAGCACAAGTAAGGCATATGGGCTTTCAGTACTTAATTTAATCAGGCATTGGCAGCGAATGAATGAATGAATGAGGGAGTAGCAGAAGTTTCAGCCTACATAATCGATGACCTTGACCAAAAGGGTGGCAGCCTTGGTGCAGATTTTACTGTCAGGCCAAGTGATCGCCGCCGTCAGCCACGAGGCGATGCGAACGAACATCTCTCCACGGTCACCACTGCCGTTAGCACCCCAGTCAACGAGAAAGGCCCTCGCCACCGGACCGAAATCGATGGGCGCTGACGTTGCTACCGTCACTCCCGCTTCTCCCTCCTGTTCAGTTTCACCTTCCACTACCTCCACCCCCCCCGCCTCCATGTCTTCCGATTGCCGAGCGCGTGCCCCTGTGAATGCTAGCAGAATACCTGGGGGAAAATAATGGCGGGAAAAAAGACGTTGATTATCGAAAGCAGCTCTTAGAACAGTTCCCCAACTAGCTCGCCTTGGTGAAAGGTCTACTCAAAAAACCTTCACTTCCCTGTGTCCATTCCCGATTAAGACTAGACTGCCATGGAAATCAGTCCGTCAGCGAAGTGACATTCCAAAAAAACACAAAACCGGTGATTATTTAATTTGAAAACATCTTCCTTCCTTCGTGGTACTCGGTAATCGGCAGCAACAATCATGAACGAAGATCTAATCAGGTTTAAGGAATGTAGAGCTGAACACAAATATCAGTTTGTATTGTAAAAAAAGTCGAAGACTCTTTCCAGTAACTATCGATAGCAACAATAAGAACTCATGAGTAAGAGCTTTGACCACTTCATCTGATCCACTTTGCGTATAAACAAAGTAAAAATATTAGCGATTACAGCGACTGCAGCTCACAATGGAGTGTGCGTTGCCTGAATCAGCTCGAACTGATGTTTTAGTCTGCCTTCCCCGGTTTTTCACCCAATAAAACTGTCAACACTTTCACAAATGCCAACCAAAAAAACAACACTGATGAAGAACCTGCATGAATAAGTTCAGGTCGCCAGGGTCCCAAACATCTTCACTCAAAGATTTCCTTGCTCAAAGCAAAAGAAAACTAGAGATATCTTATTTTCAAAACTCCTTTCCCTCACTTAATGATAGGAATTCACCTTGGGGAATGCAAAGCCAAGCAACTGTTCAATAGGAATGGTTCATGAGTAGGAATGAAGAGAAAAAGGTTATGATAGTGGTAGCTCCATCGACCAAGTCAGGACTGCTTGAGGCACTCCAACTCGAAGTCCTCACCTCCCGTATTTTTAAACCACATGAAAGCTCTGGCACTTACCTAATTACCATTGTCAACCACTAATGAACAAATGGGAAGTAGCAGAAACAGTGGTCATGCTCACAAGAGCACCTAATTTGACCTGCAAAGGTGATATAAAGCGTTGTCCATAGTTAGTTATCAACCATTTTTACTGAGACTCGATAAGTGGTTTTTACTTTGGCTGATCGCAACAAAGATGGTGATATGATGACAGTAGCAGTGGAGCTAAATTAAGAAACCGTGATTATAGTCTCGCTCTGGCCTGACCCGAGTCGCGGTCATTGGTCTCTGTTAAGGTGGTGGAAAATTTTTACTCTGGTGACGGTAATGATTGCATTCAGTGAAATTCAAAAAAGGGCACGAGTGATAGCTAAACGCTCTCAGCGCAGTGAAAATTTTATCTGAAGCAACAAATGCGAAAGGAGCATGACATATGATGAGCAAACCTGTCGGCTTTGCGACCGCACTTAAAAGGCGTCGCTCCGAAATCCGAATATCAATAGGGCAAGCGGAGGGAATACCGTTCTATCATACGTTCATGAGGTCAGGTGTACGATGGAATCACAAGTCGGCAATATATACTCAGTTCTCAATGACAGCGTTAAGATTTTAAACTGACGACAAAAACAGTAGGGAGGTAATAAATAACAATGCACAACTGAATCCACAAGGATGGTGGCTTCTCAGTCCGAGTAGCGCAGCACCTTCCGCAATGATCCCAACCGCACAACCAATGAAAGTGTCAGCTTTGAGTTGTCATACACTGTGTTAAATTAGGTGTCTGTGCGCCAAGAGAGCAAAGTCAATTCTTTTACCACGCTCCCCCAGTAAGGGGAATGAAGTTCTCTCCTGCAGCGTCTCCTCCGAATGAATTAAAAGACCAAAATGGATGAATGGACAACACTTTAAATATCCGGTCGGCTACATGTGCAGAAGGAACCTTGGGACTGAACAGCTGCTGAAGTTGCAGAAATACTGTTCAAACGAATTACAGAGAAGCATACAGGCCTTCAAACCATAGAGAAGATGCTACTTCACTTTTCAAGTAACTTACGAGTAATTTCGATCAGGTGTGTCGAGAGTGAACGAACAGTTTCTTCAACGAAAACCTCCTTGACTACCTCCCGCCCATTCACCTCGTCTTCGCTGCAGAAATTTACAAGGGCAGAAAAAAGTAAAAGAAAATACTACTCCTTCTCACGGGAAAACTTACTTGACAAGCTTGACAACGGCCCAACTCTTATTGACTTTCTAAAAGATAAAAAGGAGCTCAAATCGCCTATAGGCGAATAATCGGGAGAGTGAAAAAACAAGCGGGATTTGAAGGGTTTTACCTGAAAAAGCGTGTCGAGAACGTAAGGCATTAGCGGAATGAGGGCATTGTCTATACGTTCGGCGGGACAGGAGCGAACATAGGGAATTATCAAGTGACCTGAAGCAGTGAAGTAGAAAATGAGATGTGTGGTAGCTCCAAAGAACGAGAAGACTCGTTTCGGTCGAGGAAGAGGATAACAATAAGGGGCGCCAGAAACGACGCTCAAATTAGGAAAGCAGAGCGACAATGTGAATTGGTGTGGATTTGTAATAAAAGCCAAATAACTACCAGCATCTCCTTAAAACGCTTTAATCGTTGAACAATCGCAACAATCTACCAGCCTCTCCTAACAAAACAAAACTTTTATAACTGAAAGTAAAAAACCTAACCTTATCAATCTTCGATTCCGTCCAATTTTTTTTTCTCAACTGTCTTATTTCGCATGCGATTGTCAAATACCGCTTAGAACGCGCGATAGTCACTTGGACGGATACTACCGCGGAAATACGGAGGAAAAAGGAAGACAACATCCGCCTCCCATTTTAAAAAGGCGCAAATCGCCTCATGAACAAGATTCGCAGCGATATAAGCCAGTGTATCACACGCACAAAGCATGCATAATCCTATAAGGATGAAGAGGTGCCTTCGAAGCGGCTTGTGGGATGGTGAGTGGATCATTCGGGAACAGCCGATAAGTTCGTTTGTTTAAAGAAACATCGAAATACGAAGGCCAATCTGCATCGCAAGTCAGTCAGCTTAGTCTCCACGGCATTCCCTCCCAAATGCTGCAAGCGCAACAGTTTTATTTCACGACATTACTGAAGGTTGCTCTTTACACGCTAATTCCAAATTACCTTCGACAAAAGCGATGAGTGTTTCTGCCAAAATCAAATCATCTTAAAAATTTTTTTGGGAGTGCTTTATGCTACTACACATCGCACTTTCTCAAAGTACTACAAGGGCAGGTCTTACGTAAAGATCAGTTTGGTTAAACTAGGCTCATATTGAACTTATGGGAGTTTGAAAGTGGAGGAAAAGAGTAAAAATCACAATGATAAATGCGGTACTGGCAGGCTGAACGTATCTATCTTTGCTTAAATACGTACAATCGCAGCAAGTCACACTAAGGGACGTAGAGTTTATGACAGCCTTTCCTCTTTTTAAACAACGGCTTCTGGGCTATCAGCTACGGCTGTTCCCAAACTTGTAACAAAAGTTTAGTAAATTGCAATTGAGCGTAAAATAGGGAGAACGATCCCAAGATGACTTCACTTTTTCAAAAGTCAAAAGCGCATGCCCCTCCATGTTTCAAAGAGTCGATAGCAAGATACTATCGAAGTGGAGTCTTATCGGCTAATTTTCTTGGGAGAAGTGAAAGGTGCAGCGAGCGCACTCGCTGTGAAACCTTGTCCAAATCTAGGTTTTTACTACTAGACGACACAGTGGATTTTCCCGCTCGAAAGATCCGAGATGCGCCACTATCAGCAATCATGTTCATTTTGAGCAGGCATGATTTCAGAGGTAAGTATTTGAGCATGATGGATCACATGCGGACCTTAGATCTATTTACATTCGCAGTAAGTGAAGCGTGATTATACAAACGCTTCGGTTTTCGGTATAGCTAGCTGCAATAACTTGCTGCAATTTGTAAGGATTCATAAAATACAAACCCTTCTAGTAAAACTGGTGTGACACCTAGAGAAGGTGTGGCAGCAAACCCACCGCTCAAAAATGGTTTGGAACCTTTACTCTAATGATGAATTGGCCAAAGGCATATGTACCACATCCTTGATTAGAGTCGATAACAAAGTCCCACTAATGAATTCCCAACTCCATCACTCAATACATGAATCGTATAACTTGGCGTAAAGCTCCCCCGTATGTCAAAAGGGCTACCACCAGACCCGCGTGCCTCGTATTACCATCTTCAGACATAATGGACCACGTGAAGTCTAGTGGTAAAATCAATTTCAGTCTCATCTTCAACAAAACACTTTGCTCGCTGCTGATTTAAAGCCCTCCAAATTGGTCCTGAAACACAAGTTCGCGACAAATAGTGCCATAGAGATGGCGATTTCAAGTGCAAAAAATTAAGCCTTTCAACTGTTGAATGATTTGAAACTAAGGTTCAAAGATCGTAAACAATGATCGATTATAGGAAGAGAAAGACTCACGTAGTAGCTGGAGCAGTCGGAAATCAGGCATGGAGTCAATATCTGGGCAGATATAGTTGTAGAGAAGCTGGTTCAGCTGATCCGTGGGAAGAGCATAGAAACGAGTCGCCGTGATCGCTAACATGAAGCCGCAGATATGGATAGTGGCTTCAAAGAGTTGCGATAGAAATGACTGCAATTTGGACACATAATCTTCCGATATCTCGCGATACACGACTGTCACAAGGTTCTAGGCGAAAGTTAATCCATTAGTTTGCGAATCTCGACTACTACCAGGAAGACGTCTCTGTTAAATCGAAAAGTTAAATTTGACAAATTAAATAAAGAATGCCGCTGTGAGAGCAACACAGTAGTAAGCCACAAATCTATACCGTTTCCAATAGCCGGCGCTTACCCCAATGAGCTAGTCTGGATACCCTTAATAAAGATACCAGGCAAAGCAGTAGTGCATGCATGCGATAACGTGGACAAAAGTGCGAAATCCACAACTGCACGTATCTTCATTTGCAGAAGCCTTCAAACAATACGGTGATGGGAAGCTCAGCCACTCAGCAGTAAGTCAGTTGATCGTTATAAACGCTTCAAAGATCGTCTCACATCCGTTTGTGACGGTCTCAATGGTGGTGGTTCCTAGCTCACCACAATAACGGTCAGTTCAGTAAACTTCCAGCCTCTGAAACTCCAAGCCTATTAGATCATTCCCTTGATTGTCTCTGTCGACTCCAATTTTCTGAGTATTACTCAAATGATGACGGATGCAGTCGAAGAAAAGTAATGGACCGCTAACAAAGCGTATTATAAAGCACAACTAGATCAGGAAGCCTTATGAAAGCCTTAAGTACTGAAGAGCCATCTCCATTGGATTAGCATTCAATTGAACATTTACCTCTGGGTCGGAGTTTTTCGTCGAGTTCTTCAACTTGATGTTCGCTTGCAGAGCCATGTCAACGTACGTCACCTCCAGCACCGATCGCATCGAGGGGTGGCAGAGTTGTGCGGTTCTTGGCTGCCAAAGCTTATTCAAGGTCCTAAACAGGTTATTGACGGTATTGATAAGTTTGCGGTACTCAACGAAACCTTTTGCACACAGATATGCGCATTAAAAATAACCCGAGAGCTACGCTTACAAAAAACACCGCCAATTTTTAAGAGTTCAGTGAAAGGGAATAAGTGAACTCACCTAAGCAGATTGAAGGCAGGAACGACTAACATCTCGATCAGAGGAATGGACACATTCTCCGTCTAGATAAATAGAATGCATGGGAATACTAGGTATCCAAACTGGTTCTGCTTAAGCCCAATCGGAACAGGAACAATTGGGCCAAAACCCAAATGCAACAACATCAGGGTTTTGCTAGAGCGCGGATCTGCACATAAACAAGTTCACAAAAAAGCAGAGCACATGAGTTTCAAGAGCCACGGATCCACTAGCGCACATTGGGCAAGGTAATGGAGTGCGTGGGCGATAGCCGGGTCGACCGATCAGGGGAGGATGCAAACATTTCTGGTAAAGTAGACAAGATGGTCGGGACAAGCACATGACACTGTCTCTCCCAACAGAGTCGAAACATTTCGTTCAACAACAGCGAGATTCACCGATTGCAGCTCATAATTTATCGGTAGATCAGGTGAGTTGGAACGAATGCTTCTCTGCATTGGACTTACCTGTTCAGGAGAAAGGGTTCCCTTCAACTGCCGCATGATGGCAACAGTGGCTAACGAGATCCACCGCAACTCTAGGCGCGTAGTGACTCGCTCCGTAAGGAAGTCCATACTTCCCAAGATCTCGTCAGCGTCCATCACAAGACCAAAATACTCAAGCAACGACTCCACTCCTCCCTTGGACTCTTCCTCCTCATCGCCCGCCTTCTCAGCTCCAAAGACCACGAGGGGACACTTGGGCTTTTTCCATTCGGCAAACACACCAGCGAGTATGGTCGCTAGTTTCTCTCGCTGCTCCGCAAAGGTACAGGGAAGACGTAGTCTGCAGATAACAAGCGGAGGGTAATGGGGAAGGCTAGCCAAATAACAGGAGACGTGTGAGATAGGAATGGATTTACGCTAGGTATATGATGACCTCCAAGAGAAGACACCGCTCTCCCAGCCCTCCCTGTCCATTCGTCCAAATGTCGTTGAGCTCGGAGCAGAAGGAGTCGAAGTAAGGCTAGAAATGGAGAACCCAGTCTTAAACTCTGTAATACAATGTAAAAGCGCACTTGATCTTCCTGTTTAATTTGTGCAAAAATGCGTTTCGAAGTTGTCTATTTCCTGACTTTTGTCGACGAGGAAAATAGAGTCCAAAACTTGTAATGGATCTGCAACGAAGTTAGAAAAGTAGAAGGGTGGCCTCGCTCACAAATAGTAAATAAGGAAGGATGAAATTGGCACTATCCTACTCGCCCTTTTTTGTGTAGCCAAATTTAGATGGAAAGTGGAAACCTCAGCGTGGCGACTAACTAGGGGGAGACGGAGAGGAGAAGGAAAGGTTTAATAAGTTATTCGAAACCCCCGAAGTGACCCAAACTTCAACTGAACATATCAACGTGTTCACAAAACTTTGTCAAACGATCAGGGTGGATAGCTGCCAACCGCAATCAAGTAAAGAGAGCTTCAAAGGGGATGAAGAAGGGAGAAGCTCACCTTTAAGAGGCAGATCTTGTGGTAAACGAAATTGGATCAGAGGATGGGGTCAAAATTCACTGTATTCATCAACGGCTTAATGGAATTTAATGACATTAGGAAGAATAATGTGTAATTACATTGCATCCAGGTGAGATCCTGTTTGGTTTAATAATGATGCTCTTTTAAATCCTGATCAGATGCATCTTTGACCATGGGAGTCTTAAGCGTTCCAACACTCAGCCTCCAAATAGGTTAACAGTTTTCTAACCATACCCCATGCCGAATAAGCAGTTGTATCCAATGTCATCAAATGTAGCTAGGGCATTACATTAGCATTACATTCTGGAAACAAGAAGTCCCGATTTCTCCATATAAATAAGATGAAAAAAAAACGCTACGGAAGAGGCTCCCTATAACGGCCATTTAAGTGCCCAAATGAGGTCTAGTGCCACAGTGCAGACCTTTCAGTTTTTTATTACAGAAAATTTAGGCTTTGGAAATGCTAAAATTAAGACCAATCGGAAAATGTAATGGCATTTAAAACACTTCTAGAGAAAGTACTATCAGTTAAGATACTGGAGCATAAAAATGAATTGCGTTGCGCAAGTTCAATCTAACAGACGGAAGGTAAGTTCACCTCTCATCAGGAAGATTTATTACCAACTGCAAAAAGCGGAAATGGAAATTTATGCCACCTAGACTTGTAAGTGAAAAAAATATCGGTTTCGAGCAGAAGACGAAAGAGCCAAGCCGAAATCTCGGAGTGAATAGGGATTGAGAGATAAGTGTTCAATCTGAGGGTCACACGAACCAGCACAGCGGAGGTTTGGGCACGGACAAGACGAAAGACATTGACTCCGACGTACATGTGCAGATCGCGCACACTTTGGCAGCGGATATTGAGGTACTTGGAGATTTTTGGAGCAGCAATAGCAGCGGTTTGCCCAGTGCTTACCACGTAGGGATTGTAGCGCAAGGTAGCAAAGTCCTACGAAGAAATCGTTTCTATTGAATGACATATAGCGCCTAGCAGATATTTCATGGATAATGCTACTGACATGTAACGAAATTTTAGCGCTTGTATCCTGTAGACGTTAAAAAAGTACAAATACCAAAAAAATCGCCACAGGCAAAATTAATAACAAAGTAAGCATAATGCTCGAGGAGAAGGTGCTGCTCATTTCACCTGGCATGGAATTCATCGATTACTGTAACACTTTGGTTGTTCGAACCGCCGGTTTCAGTAACTTGGGTGGCCATACTGTACTAGCCGGTTAGCCGGCCCTTGAGCCGTGCCAACAGCCCCCAATCCCTCTGTTTCCAGAACATATATATTCTGCTCTAGTACTATGCCTTCTTTTACCTTAAAAGAAGTCTCGGAACTCTACATTGGTGGCAGCGGAAAGCGAACCCCACTTTGATGGATTTCTATTCTGCTCCATACCGCTTCTGGCAAACTTTGGCGGTGTGCAAGAGG
>MIEF01006340.1:0-14521 GCA_001870725.1 Taenia solium
AAGTATTAAGTAATGGAGTGATTTGCATGAAAGACTCACGCCATGAGTTATCTCTAGCCTTATTCGAAATGAGATCTCAAAAAGAGCTTTTCTTACTACCAGCTGTGTTGAGGATTTTTGTGTAGTGCCATGTTTGGAACAAATTATACAGGGGCATACTTTTATAGAGTGAAATTCTTGAACCTGATTATCCGCAGAACGCAAGTTCTTATTTGCATAACCTTTGGGAGACACGCTGAAATGTGCACTCTCTACTGATGGAATTTAGTAGTACAATAAACCATCCCAGTCTAAGTACACAACCATTCCCTTATTTTAGCAACATTGCTGTCATGCTGACCTCCTTCGTGCTAAATTTTTAATATTCTTGAAAAATTAAATAAAATTTTTAAGATACATGGTCTAAGACAACGTAGTGAATTACCTGAATTGCTTTCGATAGCGACGTATCTGTTGCACTCTTTATTACAAACAAATGTCTCAACTCATGCCAGCACTGATCATTTTTATTCCATTGTTAGGCACCTGCCAAAAAAATTCATTTTTTGCAATTCAGCAGGAATATGTATGTACAAATAACTCAGCTGAAACCAACTTCACCTACTTACTTAACTTCAGTAACACCCACACCTTAATCGTATACCAAAAGGGACGCATGGTAAATGTCAACATCATAGTTGTCGTTATTATTGCCCTTATTTTCATTTCTTCTAGCTTAGTAAAATAATCAGAAGGCGGTAACAGCGTCCTCATCGTTCCGATGGAAGAGGGAAGCAAAGTAGTCAGCGAATGGAGGGCTGGGGGAAGCAACGGCGGAGGGAGAGGTGGAGGCGACAGGAGGGAAGGACTGACCAACGGGATGATGGAGGTACAACCCCTCCTCCCTGTTCTTCTTTCCGTCCACAATAGAGTGGTCCTAGAATCGAAAACATGCCTCAACAGGCAGAGGATTTCAATACTGGTCAAGAATTGACCATGGGCTTCGAGTTTTGTCAGGGAAGCTACGTTGGAACAAAAGTAAGCATGGAAACCGTACCTAGCAAGGTTCAACGTTCAGATTCCACTGAAATCTGGGGAACAAATCGACCCAATGAAGACTTATTAGCATTCAGTCATGAGTGTGAATAAGGCGCCGTACCAATGAGGTAGGAATTGAACTTAGAAAGATGATTTGAAGGGTCTACTTCCTCGATCGAGATGTTGGGTCGAAATAAATAGGCGGCCTTGAAGAAACCAACTTTACAAACAAACAATAGGAAGTTCCAGGCCTAGTGAACTGGATAAAAAGCTTCTGTTTCCCTCTTGGGATAGTGCAATGGCCTACCTTGTAGAACTCGACGAGTTGAGTAAGGGATGGAAAAAACCTTTGCTGGCCCTGCAGATGATAGAACCGTGGGTCCCCATCACTACTACCGTTCTGCAGCTCCTCCTCTTTCCGATTACCGACGTCCCCGGTACTGGTTTTGAGAGGCTTGAGTAGATGCAGAAAGACATGAATGTAGGCGCCACTGGAGGCGATGTGAGAGACGATGTAGCCCAGGAAACTGTCACTGATACGCACCAGGAAACTATTGCCCGGTCGACCTTGGAGCAGTGCCTCTGTACGGAGGCGTTTGAGAGGACCTGAAAGAGAAGGCTTGGTAAAGGCATACTGTCATAGTAGCTCAGTAGAACTATTCACTGCTCGGGTTGTAAGGCAAAGACCCCCACGAATAGCCAAGTTGCAGGAAATATGAGTTATTTGAAAAAAAAATGAAGACGTTTCCAAAACACGCGACTGCTTCGCAACAGCAGAAATGGAAGATGGAACGGTAGCACATTTATTGGCAACCCCTTCCAATCTCTTCCATGAGAATTGATTCCCACTACCTACGCTACTAGCGTCCCAGCCCTCTAAGTTTTAGACCACCTTCGAGGAGACTTGTAACAGCATCGGCAAGCGCACTCCGGTGCTGAGATGTATGGGTACATTCGGAGGATGAGGTGAGAGCAGTGGTGTGTCCTGACCACCACCATACTCTCATACTTGACTGGCCTTGACTTCGGGGCGAGGGGTTAATAAATGTGGTGTGTCTCCGCCTTATGCCGACTGTTGTAGTCCTCGAAAAATAGCTAACAACGAACCAGATGAATGCTCATTCTGACCCTCAAAAATGATTGCGCTTTATTCAACCAACTCGACTATTACCATGGAACCATGTGGGAATCTGCAGCACATCTCGATCTCTGAAGGTGTGGTGCAGAAGATAAGGCGCCTCGTATTCCTGGAACCACTCCATAATAGCCTCAGCCCCGAAGGTCGCCTGAAGACGGTTCATTGTACCATAGTGGTTGGTAATCGATGTGCTATCACCATCACCATCACCGTTATATTGAGGGAGGCGGGCAACGAGGGAGGCTTCAAGGATAGCTGCAGCGGAGGTGACACCATGACGAGAATTGGCAGTGCAGGCCTGTACTAGATCAGTGATGGATGGCTTCTTGGAGTTACGAGTCAAGCGTTGCCCCGAAAGGGTGGTGGTGAGCTTTGCCGAGGGGACTCCTGAGGTGACAGAGGGTGCGCATTCACCTGGAGGAGGATGTGATGGAACAGGAAGAATCGGAGGAATTTTGATAGCTGTTCAAAGAATCTAGATGCTAGAAGGGTCGAAATACGCTCAACCTTCTTGAGTTTACTCTCTATTAGTGTTAGTGCGATAGATGTAACAAAGACGGGAATACGTCAACCTATGATCTTGAATTATTTTTTCCACTTTCAATGTCGCAAAATCGAATTCATACCGTAAATTCAAGGCAAACCATATCCAAATCCCAATTCATACACCACGGGAGAATACAAACAAAATTGGAAGTACAAAGACATGCTAAGAGTCATCGCTTTAACTTCAAGACCGTGACAAATTTATACATTCACAGCAAAATGATCTAACTAGTGAATCGAATATTGGAGCGGGAAAAGAACCCACCTCCACCAACATGGACGTCAAGATTGAGGCTACGACGAGCTGCGCCGACAACGCGTCGATGCTCCTCCTCCCGATGTCTTACGCGCAGACACACCGCCCTCCAATCGAGGGCTTGACGATCAAGATCTTCAAATTGTGAGATGCGAGTACGCACCTCACTGGAGAAGCGAGAGACATTGGTACCTGTGGATGATGGAGGAGGGGAGGTGGGTGGCGTTCGCCGTGGAATGACCTTTAATGGCTAGAGGGAGTGGAATGAAAGAGGGTTATAATGAGGCGATGATATCAGGGACATGGAAGGTGTTGTGCCAACCAGCCAGTACTACCAGCCGTTAGAGCCTCAATATCCGATCGGCCAATTGGAAGAGACAATTCAAACTGCTTGAAAAGACAAGCCAAGGCACTAATGATAGACGTTCATGACGCCTTGAGATTGCCGACACCACGATTTGAAAATGTCATACACGCTATAGTCAGCGTCAGGGACCAGCCCACGCGCCATTGATCAGAACTAAAGGTGACTGTCGGTCTGTGCGCATAACAACGCATGATGCTGGTGTAATCTATTGTGAACAGGGTCATACAACACGTGAATGTTCACAGAGCACTTCAAGACGAGTGCGATACGGTCTCGGGTTACTTACATTCGGGGTGAACGTTCCAAAGGTCTTGATAGCAATGAAACCGATCCCGGGGTAGAGGAGTTACTTCTGCGAATAAAGAGCAAGTGATCTGATGATAGGAGTGCGTAAAAGAGACGCTCCATGAAAACAGTGAACACCATCACTCAGGAACATCTTCCCATACTAATACACCCTGCTTGTCACATGAACGTTAGAACAGGTATTGAAGTGTGGAAGGAGACCAAGTGGAAGAGAAAATACAGCTTAAACGTCTTCAACTTAACAACTTCTCAAGTTTTGGTACGATTTCAAGGCTTCTTGGCTTAATGCAATGCGGCTAGATCAAGTTTGGAACGTGGCAGAGCATTCTTCCCTAAAGAATTTTAACTTGACAATCATTTCAGGCGTGGAAGGGGAACATTGTACCACCTGGATGTTTCAAAATGAAAATGACTTACAACTGTACTTCTTCAAGGGAGACTGACTTGAACAGACGAAAGGATCTTAAGAGATAAGAGATAGCAAACTAAGACCTCCTGAAATAGGCCCCAAAATCGTTCAATTTGAAGGCAAAAAGTGTTTAAGAAGTTCAAAGACGACATTAAACGTGGCACTTGCAGTTACGCTGCCCCATCAACAAGTAACCAAACAGTCAGGTTCGGTTTTTCTACAAACTCTGTAAACTATATTTCTAGAGACTATTTATAACCGTAGCCGAGTGAACGTCAGGTAATTCAGATACGACGACCCCGCAGGAGGATGAGCATACTAGCAGAGGTCAATCGGTGGTCCTGACACAGAGACACACAAACACCGACCCCTTATTCTTGAGTGTATTTTATACCTGCTTTTCAAAACGAGCTTCACCTCACAGTGACACCTCCCACCACCTGTTGACCACACATGCAGCTGATTTGCCGGAAGGAGTGACAGGTCTGAACACAATCTACTGCAACTCCTCTCGATTCCACCGCTTTAAATAAAATAGTGTAAAAGTACGTCAAACACCGCTCCTTTTGTCTTCAACCCTTAAGTACTACTCAAATAGATGTGACAGTAGAGTTGTCTCAGTTTGGCATCACAACTCATCGAAATCACCATCTCCGCAAATCACCTCCCACTAAAAGGGCATTTATAATCCCAAGGTCTTGAATTGATATTTAAGGCCTCAACCTACTTAAAGAGTGAACAATCTACAATATCAGCCCAGTGAGGTCAAGATCATTGCACCAACCAATGCAATAACAAAGCAATTTGCTCAAAAACATTGGCAAGGCTACGTTCTTCCACTACCCATTGTTTTAAGAGTGGCAGACCACCAAAATAATGACAAAGATTCGTAAATTTATTTAAAAATAAAGTAATATGAAAAAAGCATTGCTTTGAAACGACCCTTTAATCTCCTGAAATCCCGCAGCCCAGATTATTTAAGATTGCCTGAAACTGTTGAAAAAGGTAGGGACTTTAGGTTTACACGAACACAGAGGAGAGTGCGCGATTGTATCTTGCCCTTTTCTGCTCAAATGCATGTGACTGTTGCTAGTAACAACTTGGTCTCCGTTTTGGAGTAGCTTGGACCAAATAATACACAAGTCAACTTTTAGAGAGAAGATAGATTAAATGAAGGATCACCCGTCGGTGACTGAATCGACTTGACTTCCCCATGGCGATATAAGGTCGCACGCCTTGACCACAGAACAGAGACTCAAAGCGTGTGAGGACAGAGACAAAGAAGGCATTCAATTCACAGCCAGGACACGTGAAGGGGAAAGTGAGAAAACAAACCATGGCATCCCGACCTTCTGGTTTATTATCCATTCTAAGCCGACAATAAGGAAACCGGAGTATCGAAAGAGCTAAAGGCAAAAGATGACATCTTTGTTGGCAAAACCTTAAAAAAACTATTCATAACGATTTGAAATCCCTACATACAGCCGAGTTTCCTGTCGGATACTAGGTACTTTTACAATTACAAAAGTGATAGATCGAGGGATTCCCTTCAGGAAACACGATATGCAAAATACTCTCAGGAATTACCAAGCCAAGGTTTTATAGAGCTGAAAAGGGAAGTGTTTGATGTAGACTTGAAAAAATCGGGTACCGAACACCTCAAGGTGAATTGGAGTTGTTAACACTCTGGTCAAAATAAACATTCCCCCCAAGTCGGAAATGTCACACTTTACCAGCATGCAGGAGATCAAAAAAAAGCTGCCCAAATTCACTTTAGAATCGGTAGTTTACTGAATTAAAAAAAACTTCACTTGCCAGGAGTGCAAGTCTTACCGCACAGTTCCGTAGCCTTGACAGTGTGACAGGCGCCAGTTGATGCAGACTTCAAAGTGTCTTCAGCGCTGCTGGGAACTCTTAGATATCCTAGGACAGTGAACTCAAGTCCTTCCTGAAGATAAATCCCTTTGGTGAGTAAACTCAAAGAGGCATACTTAGCAAACAGATGTTAAAATGCCCAAAGGGTCAAAGGAGGGAAAGATGAAAACTACGACTTGCACTGCTTCTTCAGGTTTCAATTCACCCTCGAACCGGAAAGTGTGGGGAAAGCCTCAATCCTGGTTAGGTAATCAAACTCCTACCAAGTGTGGCAATTTAATTCTACTTAACAAATGGGTGTGGTTTTTTAGCCTCTCAGGCAGGACTGAAAGCCCTTCTTACGAGGCAACAATTTACCAAAGACAAAACACGTAGTTATCGCCACTAAAAGTGGCGGCGGCGGAAGGGGTAATCCGATTACCCCCCTCTCACTAAATAGACAACCTCTCAAGGTCATACAAAATCGGAGCAAATGAGTGAAAAAAAACAATAATAAGAAAACCATCTCAATCGTTATAGTTTTACTTGATGAATAAGACGGTGCTGCCATGACACCATAAGGGAACAAGACGACAACGTTCTGCCCGTGTAGTCTGTGTAAGGACAGAGAGACGGATAGAGATGTGCCTCAGTTGGCGCGTTTAAAATGACGCCTTTCTGCGGGACTGGAGCGATAAAAGACAACTGTGAATCATTCAGCACAAAAGTACCAACAACTATTACCCCACTCTTTTGAGTACCTCCAAATTAAAGAGCCATTAATTAATTCGGCGATACACTTCACCTAAGGCTTTTCTGTTTTCATTCCGCTGCTTGACGCTGTTTGCAAGGAGGTCGTCCTTTGCAAGTACCTCTAATCACATGATATGAAGTAATGGGAGTAAGAAGACTCGTCTCTAAAGCTTCATCAGCTCTTGCATACCCGAATTTCCATGTGAGGATAAACTGCAAAATCTTTGGTTTAGGCTAAAAATAAATTATATTTTGGAGAGAACTGACGCGACAGCGAAGACGACGGCTCAAAACACTCATAAGCGTTACCATTCGGGCAGGTGAAGGCGTGATAACTCAACAAAGGATTGGTCCACTGGGCAACAATGTCCCATTGCTAGACTGGTACCACCCAATGCAGGCAACTATGAGTACTGGAGAGTCGTTTGTGTAAAGGACTCCATGTCAGAAAGTGCTCCTAAGCAAACAAGTGAATGATACCAAAGGACAAGAAAACAATCGCCCTTCTTGCAACCTTCAGGTAAACCAGGATGTTTATGCAATTTCTCCTTAGACTCCGGCGCGGACAGAGCAGCAGTAAGTCCCATAGCTAACTATCCATGGATCAAGGGACCAGGATCTTTTCTTCGCTTAGCAGGATGTGATCAGTGGAGGGAATGGAGACGATAGTAGAGGGGAAGACGTCGTTACAGGTCGACATGGGTAGGGAAACCTGGACACCGGAACTCCCCTGAGGTCTGGGATTGGGCGCTATTTTCGGGTCCTATTTACTACGTAGCACTAAACCTAAGACAGTGAAGGCACGACAGCTCCTTTGCTACCTAAACAGGGCGTCGCTGATATCATCAATGCCCTGTTCGAAGCTACAGATATGCTCATGGACGACCTCTGTGTCCAGCTCACTCATGTCACCGACATCGAAAGGTTTCAAGCGGAGTTAGACCGATCTGGCAACCATCCAGATGCATACCACCTTTCTAGTTGGAGGAAGTAAGCTGTCTAATGGAAGAAATGACTGAAGGAATGGTCAGAGAGGGGTTATAAGGCCATCCAAGTCACCAATTGGTCTAATTAACTGTTTTAGTAAAAAGGGAATTTGAACACAGTAATGCAGAAGTATGCTTTCCTAGTACCCCACATAAATTATTTGTCTGACACCCCACTCAGGTCACCGAAAGGCGTCAGTGACATTTACAACTTCCTATTCGAAGTTGCAACCATACCCTTGACAGTGTTATCACAATGACATGATGATGTTTGATGAGATTTTGAGTGACACAAGGACCGGTAAGCTTGAACACTCCATCCCCATCCAATGGCAAGGAATGTATTGTTCAAGGATGTGGATCTGCCAAGTAACCACATCTTGAAAAGGTTCGACAAGATGCCTAGCCCTGCTTTCCGTGCATTTCCTCAACCAAAACACAGAAGTGATTTCCTTAGGTTTTCTTTCAAAGGGAAGCCCTCTTTCAGTTTTAGCTGGGTTTCTCAAAACAAATTTCGAAGGCTCGGTGCTTAGTGCTAGTAAGCGTCGGTTGAAGGGGTTCCAGTATTGTTGGACCCTTATTCTGCCCCTGTACAAAACCATCTCCCAAGTCTTAATGCGGCCATCGAAGAAAATGACTGATTTGGGAAAGAGGTGGATTTAAGGAGCACCATCAATTCTACCGTTGAGGCGAAAACACACTTTCAAGCACCACATGATCCCAGATAATGGAATAAAGCAAAAGCGAAACGTTTCCAGCCATGCTAACTGACCTAGCGAAACGGAATCTTAGTGCGCCTTGTTCACGACGTTAATTGGGACCACCTTTAAAAACAGCCTCACCAAAAGCAAAAAAGTAGGGAGAAATATACCGTAATCCTATAAATTGACTAATGGTGGCAAAAAGGATCGCTTTCTAACCTAAATTTTTGTATAGACAGGCATATATGAAGCATATAGTCTCAACATTACAGAACATCTTGCCAAGGTTGCACAAAGTCTCCACCTGCCCAAACTCAACCCATGGCTGAGTTAAGACTGTAAACTGGCTGAGGTTAGTCATGTTGAAATTACCCATGACCTTTTGGCCCACCATCAAAACAGGTGACTGTGAAACTGTCGATTGACGTTACACAGATGTCGTGCAATCTTCGTGAGTTTTAAGCACGGTTTAATTACCCACGACTTTTCTAATGACAACCTCAGTCACCAGTGCAACAAACCCCCATACGAGGTGAACGCTCAACCCTCCAACGCTAGAGCGTCAGAGGCCCTTGGCCTGAAGGCTTTTTGGAGGTTAGAAGTGTCTGTACTGACGAAATTGAAGGTACGTGGTTTTTCAAACAATTCTTATCAATGTGTTAATCCAATTGACAAGAGGACATCAAACTATGAACAGAAAACAACACTGGAACACTTGCCAACGCTCACAGGAGGTGTATCGTGGTAAGCCATCCGATCAGATTACATGCTGAACAACACACTCGCACAAAGTGAATGCGGTGCCGAGAGTTGGATAAGACTTGGTTTTGAGGGCTCCACTACTGATCACACTGACCTGCCACTTGTCATGGCCGCCTGCATCACAGTCTACAGCACCATTTATTTGATTTGCTGTCCTGCCGGCCCCTACTTGATAGTTTTCTGCGCCTTCAAGGCCAAGTTCCACGCTATGAATGAACTGAAATCTTCTCTCGGGACCCTCAACTCTGAAGGAAGGGCACCAAGAATAAAATCCTTCATATCCTAAAAGTCAGGAATACGCAACTTTACAGAAGGATAAACGGATTCAAATCTCACAGATTACTGACTGCATTTTGCAGCTAAGGCAGCCTTTGTCGCCCCCTCTGCCGATATCAGGGACGGCACTGCTTCACCTAACTGTCCGCTCACACAAGTCACAAGTACGAGCTTTTGATAAGATCGCGTCGCTGTTTGAATAATTGCCCTAAATGCCAACTTTAGGCTGTGTATCAAGAATAAGCCACTGCAAGACGAACTCACGATTGCAGTGTCAAAACACCTTAACAACCACCATAAAAATGGGCCTTGACCAATGAAATGAGGGCAAGAAGCATGTGTCGCTTCGACTTAGGGAACAATCTTTCAGCTTTATCGTCCTTGTTTTATGGAGCGAAAACACGTGAACCTCTTGAAAACTTAGCACTTGCAAGCCTGAAGCAAATGCACTGGTTTTTCAACTTTTAAAGAAGTATTATACCATTTGGTGCGACATGGATTGGAGCCTGTGACACATGAACCTTGAAGGTGTGAAAAAAACGCAAAACCACAACGAATCATGCCAAAATGAATTGAAAATATGGGACAAGTATTTGGCGAATCCTCATAGAGTAGAATGTCTGGCTTGAGCCATTTTGGCATTACTAACGAAACCTTCGTTGAACTTCAACAAACTTGCTTATGAAGGTTTCGTGTTTGCACCAAATGATATTATAAAGATCTCTTGCCATCCTGCCTCTATTTAAATTCCACGCCGTATCACATTTAGGCGTTCGGATTGTTGCATTATGGCTCCCATTTCTTTTCGATTACTTGGAGAGATATTTCAACCCCAGAGAAGCAGTTAACTGCGAGTGCCAGAGACAATCTAGTGACTTCAAAGTCCTGAGGCTTTTCGGTTGCATTAATCACTGGAAGGACAAAAACAAAACGAAGTTGGGTATTTGTGTGGGTGCGTTCGTGGTCAAGGAGTGAAGCAATTGTGCGCGTACCCGCCTCCTGCTTTGTCACATAGGTGATTAAGTGAAAATAATGCTGCATGACTAGCCCACTTAGCGCATTTTCTCATGCTTTGTCATTTCAACTTTTCCGACAATGGAAATAAGACAGTCGGGTCAACGGAGATATTGGGCGATGGGACCGGAGAATCGAAAGGGCCCAAAAATGGACCATCGCGATTCATAAAAATTCGTTCTGTTTGAAGCTACGGTTCTCAAAAAGTAACAAGCACAGCCACCCCCAAACTACGACTAGAAGTTGCACTAAATTCAATCAACTTGCTGCGAACAGCCATCACACACGGATGAAGAACACATGTCACGTAAACGCGATGCTGGTTGCGGATATGCTAATTAATCTTTAAACCGGCAATAAAATACAAAAAAGATCGCCTAAAAAACAAACCCTACATAGACCACGGTTTCTAGTGGATCGTAGTGCGCCTCGTTAGTGGAAAGAGAAAACGGACATGTATACAAAAGAGCTAAGATCATCAAAACAGACTTCAGCATTGGAAAATTAAAAAAAAAACAATGCATGTGCAGATGATGAGAGAAAAAACGAAAATATTCACAATCTTTCGCTACCTGTAATCCTAACACTCACACCACTACCCTACTGTCGAGGCACGAATTGTTGAGGGATTGTGCACTCGCGTTGACAAGTGCGAGATGTCGATTAGCAAAGAATATTGTGAAAGAGGTAAAACGTACTGTGGGATCCGAAACGTGGCTTCTTAAGTGGGGAGAAGGGGGTGGAGATGGCGAAGAGAAGCCACTGTGGTCGGATGAAGGCGGTGACCTATGGGAGAAATGTGAGTATTTGGAGAAGTAGTTGTGAATTGCACGTGCGTTCAATGCAACTTACTCAAATGTATTTGGAATGATGGCAGGCACTACGTCACCATTTGCATCAAGAGCAAAAGAAACACGGAGGAATTTGTGATTGGCTACATTCTTGTTAGTTGCTAAAAATATTTGAAATATACGAAAATAGCAACTGAGTGATTATATGACGCTGAACCACATCAACAGCAAACTATCATGGAGTAAAAAGGCAGATAGTTCAAGCTAAAATATAAAAGCCGACATACATTAAACAAAGTGCATTCAACTGGGGAGAATCTGACCGGCCTACTAGTGTAGAAGTGAAAACAGGCCACCAAATGAACTATGAAACAAACCTAAACGTTAGTTAAATCTCACTTTACAAATATAACTGCTAGGAAGCATAGATTTGAAAAAGGAAAGTCATGCCAAAACAGTTTGCCGGCTGTAAAAAACTCCTGAATGGGTTTTAAAACAAACCAAATCTGTCGTATGATAAACAGACAAACAATACGACCACGTGCACATAAGTCAGGCACATATAAAAGTGCCTAAAAACACAAGGACCGATGTCACATCTTGACCAAGTGTAAAAATGCCTGGGAAATTCTGATAGTGAAATCAAATTTAGAGAGGTAAATTTGCACCCAAAAGCCATATGAGCACGCGGCTGTCAAAAAGTAATCAGCAATAAATGGTAACGAATCTTGACCAGCAAAGCGAAGTAAAACATACACTCATCAAGCCCTGGAGAGGTTTGGATCCATTCATTATACCTGCGCACTTGTTCCTATATTTTTACGGATGAGGTGCAAGAAGAGCAACGTACTTGGCGCATAGAGCAAAAAAGGACTTGTTTTTGTTCCTCTGAAAGCTCATTTAAGAGCTCAGGCTCAATATACATGTCCTTTAAAATTTGAGCCAGCATCCTCTCTCAAAACAATAAACCTATGACCCCACACCCCTTCATAAGACCGCGGCGGCCTTGACAAATGACTAATCACACATTAAGACGGAGTAGGTAGCCTAAAACTCAGTCACCTTATTCATAGTATCTTACAAAAACAAAAAAAACTTGCTAAATTCACTTTGTTAAAAACTGGGGGGTTACTAACATTAACCAGTAAATAGCTAAATAAGGCTATACTGATCACCTCACCCCTGCTAAAGCTCTTTAAACAGCCTGTTTAGGTAAAAGCACTACGTAAGAAGGTAAGATAGGCCCGTATATTTCGTTGAGGACCTGCTGCATTGCGTAAAACTTCAATTGTTTATGCATCAATAGGCTGTCCCACCGCTGCCACCAGTGTAGCGTCCCGAGACTCCCTTTAAGGTAAAAGAAGGCATAGTATTGGGGCAGAATATATATTCAGGAAACAGAGGGCTTGGGGGCTGTTGGCACGGCCCTAAAGGCCGTCCAACCGGCTAGTACAAGATGGCCACCGAAGCGACCGAAACCGGCAGTTCGAACTAACAAAGTACTATAGCGTATGCTGCCTTCTGGACCTAACCAGTAGCCCTAAGCTCTACTGCATGTATAAAGTGTATATTCTGACCTAGTTCATTAATGTATTCACCTTCAAGGAAGTCTCAGTCCGAAACACGATTGTCCATCCTTCGTGTGAGAAGGTTAATAACAGATCGTAAAAGTACGCGAGCTGAAAATGTGTCGCGCTAGAAAATAATGTACAAAGACGGAACAGGGATAGCGCCTGACAAATAGTTCATTCCCAACTGCTTACATGTTAAGGCTAGCCACTCCAAATGAGTAGACACGACCAAATTAGCAACTCGTTCATTGGATATACATGCACTGTAAGGCAACTTTTACGGGGTTCTAAGCATATCACGCTTTCCAGGTTGCTGCAAGTGTGAAGTGAATTTTAGCCCTCTATTAGTATCGCGAATTGCTTAATGGCATGCATCGGACTAATTATTGGAACCTCATGCAAATAAATGGCCAACTTGCGTACTGGATGTAATACTTTGCTTGACTGCCTGTATTGGTCATGGTCACCCTGGTAGTTACATTACTTTAGCCGGATGGGCTGGCCTTTGGACCATGCTAGCAGCCTTTTTCCCTCTTTTTGCTGAATATACATATTCTGCCCTAGTATTGTGCATTCTTTTGCCTATAGGAAAGACTTGAGATGCTGCATAGGTCATTATAGCTTCACCGGGTGGGCTGGACTTGGGGGAACGCCAGTGGCTCCAACCCTTAATGTATGCCGAATGTGTATTCTGTCAGAGAATTATATCTTCACTTATCTTTATGGCAGTCCTAGAGTGCTACAGGTAGCTCTGCCGCCACAAATTTGGCATATTCAATAATATTGTCTTTAAACATAGAAAGAGTTCCTGAATGGCGAGTGGATCCAAATGTTTGCAAAATTTAGTCAACCAATTCGATCCACCTCTTGATAAAAACTGAAGGCTAGTATTTTCCATCAAGTCCCATTTAACACTTATCTACGCAGGTTTTATTGATGTTTGACTTTCCACCGCAACTTATTTTTAGTTTGGCAAGCAAATTTCGACATGATGCTCGCTAATTTAAGAACATGAGCAACGAACTCGATCGACAAATACTCGGATGCCAATCGACTTAAGATGATTAAGGCGCTTTGGTTTATAGACCATTGTAGCGTCGCGAGACTCCCTTTGAGGTAAAAGAAGGCATAGTACTGGGGCAAAATATGTATTCTGGAAACAGAGTGCTTGGGGGCTGTTGGCACGGCCCAAAGGCCGTCAAACCGGCTAGTACAAGATGGCCACCCAAGTGACCGAAATCGGCAGTTCGAACAAAGTATTACACAGCTCCTCTCTTCTTTCGAGCCTCATCCCCGACGCTCCCCTTGGTCAGCCTCCCGTGTCAGATATCACAACGTAATTAGTGCTGCGAAAAGCACCCACGAACTAACCGTGCAAGCCATCGAGATTCGAGCAAATGTCTTCTTGTAGTGCCATCAATTCCGCGTAGCACTCGGTGCAGCAAATGCGCCTATCTTAGTCCTCCTCTCCCACGATAATGTGGCCCAATGAAAGATGGGGGTACGAATCCAAGTTTTCGAATGGGTGAGAGACACACAACGCATGCTGTGATTCCAGGCTTCGCTGATGCCGTAGAAGAAGCGCAAGGGTATCGTAGAACCCCTAGCGAATGGGGCAATCGGGCCTCATTGGAACGGGATGCACGTGACCCAAGTGTACAAAGCATAAAACGATGCTATCGAATGGCGCCCCGCACATTCTACATCTGAGAACAGGAGAGAGAGAGCTCACAGAGGATACTTGAACACAACGCCACTGATCCGCCAGTTTGCC
>MIEF01006342.1:0-10427 GCA_001870725.1 Taenia solium
GCCTACAATGGTAGATTTGACGAACACAACTACGATTACATTAATGGCCATGAAGACGCAAAGAGACAGTTTGCGTCATTAAGCAACATACTGTGTTAGACTGCATGAGCTTGGCTCGAAATAGGTCTACCGACCTAGCCAAATGTGGACCCGTAAACAAATGAACCATTTTCGCTGCAATCACAGTTTGAGGTTGCATTTACTCACCTCACCCCTCCCCAATGTCTGCTAAAGGAATCCCACACGCGACACCCCAAACGCACTGCAAGAGGGGTTAGCCAAATTCCAACATCGCCTAGAACAGTCAGAGACTGAAAGTTGACATTGGCCGATAACATCACCAGCCGTCACGAGGGCAAGGCGCTAATGGCGTTCCGCCACCTCTCAGATATAAGACCAGACATTCCGTCGATGCACTGTCACGAAATGCCGCCTGCGTCTTACACTATCTGCTGATGGTAGCCATGATTCGAGGACCTCCTCACACTTATCGGCAACATCATGCCGAATTGAGGATTGCATTAGTCAGTTGGGCAGTGGTGAGCACAGAAGCTCAGCAGCAGTGACGTAAAGAGAAATTACCCAAGTCATGCAAGATTGGATAAAATTATCACAGCATTCGACCTGCTGACTTTATAGAAGGCGTACATCTTGCTGCAAAGCTCTCAACTAAAGCGAGCGATTAGGTAGTCAGCCCTCTCAGTTTTACGTCCTCTTCCACTGTCTCACTAAACGCTAACGTCAAAATGACAATGTCCTTTTCACCAATGAAAAGAATGCTGCGTTTCTTGTCATTCGCTGACATCCATATGGCTTGTGGGGTCTCTTTGCCCACGTGCGAGAGTGAACGCTTAAGTATACTCTACCTCTAGCCGCAGATGTGGTGACTGCAGGCTATGCGGGCACGCTCTTCTCCCACCAAAGGGCCCAAACCAGCGATTAGATTGTGTGAGTTCACTAGCTTGCTGTAAAAGAATAATGGAGAATTCTGCGCCGCTTTACGCGACGTAGCATATAAGGAAGCGTGCATCCTGCTAGTTAGTTTCTAGGTCCATTGTGTCTCCTGCAGACACAGTATCAAACAAAGTCGTGGCGCGATGACGTTGGCCTTAAGACAGTCATTCAAGATTAGCGATGCAGCGAAGATCTTGATATACAGGCGTGCAGCATGTCTTTGGGACAACAAAATCATGCCAAATATGCCAGTCAACTTTGCATCTCATGTTATAATCTTGCACTACGCAGGTAAAGTTTCAAAGCTAGACTTCAGGAAAGCAGGGTGCTATTTAACTGCTTGTGCAACCACGGAATACTGAAACGCGCCGTGCGTCGAGGCAGCATAACGCAAAGCAAGATGCCAGGCATTGTGACTGCATGGTACGCATACATCGCGTGAGGCACCGAAGACACGAATAGAAGACGCACTAATGATCGTGCTCCCGAACAGGGATTCGAACCCTAGACCCTCAGATTAAAGGTCTGATGATCTACCAACTGGGGTATCCGGGCTACGACTGCCGCACTTGCATGGACCAATGGTTACCACACTTACACCCGCCTCCCTCTGACACGCTTAAGTAGGTACCTCTCCTCTGTCATCTGCCTCCTTGTTTCTCTTACTCACTTCTCCTTCCTTACGCTAATCCGACTGCTGCTACAGATAGCAGAAGCATAACATAACAGTGAGGAAGGTCTGGACGCAACTTTACTTCAGGGACCATAGGGTCTATCATGGTCAGTAGATTGTGACGCCTTTGTAGTGTCCGCATGCTTGCGCTTGATGTTTGGATGGTAGGTGTGGATATGCGTGTGTGTGAATATGAGTGATGAGGGTGGAGAAAAGGGGGGTTGCAATGCGATATAGGTGAAATGACGCAATGTGAAATCTTCGTGATGGGACAGCGGTTGGGAATCCTGGGTCTCATCCAGATGACGCGTGTCTGACTCCCGGTCAGGAAGTTCTCTTTGTCGCCTCGCATATCGCCATTGGCCGCGCACCTACCTGTCCGCGTGGTCAGTGGTCGACCTGTTGGGTATCAGCATGTTAGGACACTGTCGGCAGAAGTGGGGGTAGAGCGCTGAAGATAGGCGACAGTTGAACACTTGGTGAGTCAGCTTTTTGAGCCAGGTGAGCAAAACGTCGTTGCGAGACGCAGCCAAATGTTACCATGCGATAAATAAGGAGCCGACTAGCAGAGCGTGATTCCGATCCACGGACCTCTGGGTTATGGGCCCAGCACGCCTCCACTGCACCACTCTGCTCTGACAGACGTACTTTCAATTTGTTCTACCCCTCATCTGCAGGCTGTCACAAGCAGCATAGCAAACCACAGAGGTGAGCCCCAACAATCGTATGAAGTCGAGGTGTGTGTGTGTACGAAAAATTACTGAGTGACTGAGAGACGCACAGACAGCAAGGCAGTAGAGGTTAGGAAGAAAGAAGAGGAAAATTAGAAGTGGATGTGTGATGCGGCGCAATACGGCACAACTCCTCGCAGGGTGTGGAGTAGAGGGGATTGGCGGTCTGATTTCCACTCCCAGTCAAGAAGGTGCCCACTCACCGCTTCAAACCCACCAAAGTGCGCCACAATTTGTTGTGCGCTCCGGCAACATGACGTTACACACTGTGGCCACATTTATGTGTACACCGCATGAGGTGTCGAGGATAAGGAAGTAAAGGGCGATCGCGCAGGAGACGAGTCGATTTGGTTGTTGACACAGGCGACCATACGCCATTGCGTCTACTCACTAATCTGATCATCCAAGTGGAACTGGCTTGGTATGAAATGAGATAGCATGTCTCTGTTAATTATTAAACTTAGTGAAACTGCTATGCCCATCACCCTGTATTGTGTTCCCAATCATTGCATGTGGTTGATTCGAGCAAGTGTCGCCTTCGGTGGGCATGCGCTGTGACGCTTTTGGAACCGCTCTCACATGTGCGTGTGCGTCGGCGCATAAGCGCGCAAGCAGTTATGTGAAACGTCTGCTTACGTCGTCACTCAGAATGAGCAACGGTTTTGCCAGAGGTCATTGCCTATCGCATCAAGTCGAGGGGTCTGCGTAGGAGAGGGATAGGTTCCTATTGGAGGAAGGTACGGAGGTAGCCAGGCGTAAGCAGTCTGGAGGCACGATATAATTGACTGAATGTGTGAAGCACTGTATGGTTCAATACGGCAAGAATTATCTTAGAGGTAAATAGACAAGTTACAGATCAGTGGTGACATGGGGACACAGCAAATTCCCATTGTATTTTAGCGGTCAACTTCGTTTTCTCCATTTAGATTTTTACCGTTCGCCAGAGGGCTTTCTTTAGCTACTCATGTGGAGTGCCGCTTTTCATGTTTACACTTATGGGTTGCTGAAGGATTGGGGGCAAACGCAATGCGCATTTGGTGGCAGGGCTCGTGTCAAAATAATGTAAAATGTGGGTCATTTCTTAAGTATGAATGAATGGACGCATGCATACATGCATCGTGGTGGAATTGATGTAAAAGAGACAGTAATTGGATAGAAGCTAAACACGAAGCTAAAAGTACTACACCGCTCTGTAAGTCCGGAGGTGGCACAAGCACATGCATAATTTACATAAATACAGAAAGATGCATTTCTTAGCCACGCCTCAGATAGTTCGCCCAACACAGGCAGGCAGTTGGACGAGACCACTGTTAATTTAGCAGAGCTGATGCAAGAATACAGGTATTGTGATGCAGTCTCCTGCAACCTCTGCAAAACCTTTAACAAGAGGCTCGCGGTAATTTGTGAACCCTAGAAAGTGTGTGGCAACCTCTCTGATCGGTTCGTTATGACCACATCCTCACTTGCATTTCATAGCATTAGTAAGAATTATCCTGCCTTTTAAAGCAGGCATGGTCCAAAGTGCCAACCTGGCTCAGCAAAAACGGTAGTTGTTTATTACGGGACCAAGCCCGATTGAGCACAAGTTTTAGTTCGGCTTCATGCTTCCGAATGTTTTAAGAGAAATGGATGGTATCCAATTAAATCGTACGACATTCGGACCGAAAACCAAGTAATGAGAGTGACATCAAGTTGCGGAGTGTGGACGCTGCGTAAGAGTTCAAAAAGTATCATTTGGATTGCATGGGGCCTGTCTGGCGAAACAGAAGTCGCTCCTTTTCTTTGATTAGGTACTGCAATTCTATTAGCCAGCACATTGATTCCAAGTCTATGACTAAAAGCGAGTTTTACCTCTATAGTGGTCTAATAAGCACGTAATGCTGGGTACTAGAAAGTTGTTGTTAAGCATCCATCATACTTTACCAGAACAATTCGGGAGCTCTATATTGGAATAAATAGGTGCATTACTTTGTCTATATGTCTCTTTTGACCAAGCGATTACCCTCACCGGCATTGGAGGAGATAAGGGTCTAGATTTACTGGTATCTCTCGTGCGCCTTGCAATGCCTATTTGTCCCAGGTCAAAGCCTTCGCACGAGAATATGCCCGAGTTCATAATCAGCAACTCACAAAGTTCATTCTCCTTGCCACTGGTAAGACGGGCACACTACGCATAGAGATCACCTAGACCACCAAATCATTTTGCTGTGGTCCCGAAAAATGCCCTGCAAATGTCATCAATGCCTTTCTTTGGTACCATAAAATGCTCTATTGCCATAAGTGCCTTGCTGGGCGAAGAAGTCACCGTCTGCTAAACGTAAATTAACTTTGATCTTAAGTAGGAAACCACTTCCAAAAATATTACGACTCAAGCCATTGCTAAACACATGCCTAATTTTATGGTCCGTGATCCTTTGCTGACGCAGACCCTTACCAAGTCCATTTTCTACTACCACCTCCCTCTCTCCCGCTAAATTCAGTCTTACAGACGGTGAAGCCTAAATGTATGATAAAAAAGCTAACTACTCCACCGTCAAAACAGAATCCGCCACATTGCGGTATGTATTGTATCGAGGGCCAATCACATTTAAAAAGCCCAGATCAACTCTTGATTATTCTTGAGTGAGTTTCTCCTGTACTGCCCTGCGATAGATATTTTTGTGTTTATTGGGAAAATTGGCAACCAGTTTCTCTACATTCGTCAAGCCGATGTTCACCACACTGAGATATGTGTGCTTCTGCGTTTGGAAAGTCACATATACAACCTGAAGCATGCTGTCACCTACCTATTATGATTTTTATGGCTCAATTTCATTACAACTACTACGAAGGAATAGATGAGCTTTGTACGCCCGATCTCAATGTACCCTACGTATTGATCGGCTGCAACGGCGCAGCGCCTTCGATCGCAGCTCCATGTCTCAGAGCACCCACGACTCTAATGCCAACAGTCTTCAAAATGGTCAAATTCCAAATTACAGTCTCAAGACCGCATTTCCAACCAAACCATCAGCCCACGAAATCACTACCTCTTTGAAAACTGGTGGTGCACCTATCTACCATCGTCACGTCGTGTGCGTTTGGGGCCAAAAAGCGATCACACACTTTTCAGATAATTGCATGGAGTCTTCGCATTCTTTCGACCGCCCTAGATTTCTCACATGACATATTTCTGGCCACATGCAACTGCCATAGCATCTAAACTACACGAGGCAATTAGTAAAACGGCAAAATAAAAGTTCAGATTGAAATGTATGAATGAAGGTGTGGCAGATAATGAGCAAAAAACTTCTGTTTGCAAATTTTGGATTGATGCTGAACCCATAGTAGTATGCAACTCGATGAAACAACATAGCAACTAATCAGATAATTGGAAGCCAGTTTTATCAAATCCTAATATAAAGTATAAAAACGGAAACAATGTGCGAATGTTGATTTGTTCGACACCAAAAAGACGAACAATGTACGCCAAGAAGTACAAATTGCGAAAGTAGCGCCAGCAAGCGTATATTGGAAACTTACCTCTGGCATAGGTGAGGCGCCACCCGTCCGTTGATTTTGCATCTACTCCTGTAGGTCTTATGTTCCGCTGACAATGCGTGTGTGTCTTATTCCTGTTGCAGATTGTTAGCTATGGGCAGCAATTTTGGTGGATGGACACTATTGATTGGGTTTGTAGGTAGCAATGAAAGGACACAAGCGAACCGGTCTGCTAATGACAGACCGCTTGTCACGCGTCAATATGTGGTTTAAGATTAGAATTACGGACGTTAGGGAAAATTGCAAGTTTGATGGATGTAATATCTGCAAAGAGAGGTGTTAACTTTACTGACCGTGCGGCTAGATGCTGTAAAACCACAGTTTCCTGACAAATACTAATGACGACGTGCTAAGATCCAAATTTAATATTACTTTTCAACCGGGTATGATTTAGGTTTCCACCTAGGGAGACCGCAAGTGCCGCTCTTCGCTGCAATGCATCCAACGTGGTTAATACCACGTTGCCAGAACTGGGTTTATGCACTTACCAAGATGAGTACTTGATTAGGCCCAGAGTAAAGATAATGCATTTTTAGAACACTTAGCTTCAAATGTTATTTTTAATCCCAAGGACAAAGTTAAACGATGTATTTACTTGTCATATTGTTTCGTTATTGTGGATCCCTTAGTAGAATTGTTAGGCTAAACGCTGTTTGTAAATAGGAGGGAATGTAATGCTCTGTTTATTCGGACTTCCGGTTCCAGTCAATTAGGTGGCCAGGTTGTACTAGCCGGATGGCTGGATTCCGGGCCATGCCAGCACCGCCCGATCCCTCTGTTTCTAAAATACATGTATTCTACCTTAGCACTGTGCCTTCTTTTACCTTGAAGGAAGAATCTAGACGTTACATTGAGGTTAACGGACAGCGATCCCCACCTCAATGGGTTTTCGCCCTGATCGCACCTCTGGTGCCAAACTGTGGCAGCAGAAAGGAAGTTCATGCGCTACGGATGGGAGGATATCTGACAGCCCATAACAGAACGCCTAAGAACAACGTCTGCCTTCGGATCTCCCCCAGCACCCTGTTCTGTGAGAAAGCTATTAACAACTGAAGCGACACTAGTCGTTAGAAACCTGGATTCACTTCGGAGTTGCGATTACTCTAACACTCCTGTATAGGGGACCCGGTGACCTAATGCCTCCTTATTTACAAGCCTATATCCGACGGGACCCATTAATCTGAATTCAGTTCCCAAACTGGACGAAACTTCAAGTCAAGCTGAAATGCTAGGAGGATTCAGTGACGCAGTGGCCAAGCATATCCTCGATTGGGCTCGAATTGCGATGACTGGCACGGTTAGCTTGTGAGTGTCCCTCCAGCACCGATTAAGTTGTGATGGCTGACACGGGACGCCCACCAAAGGAAGCGCCGTGGGCAACGCCCGAAAGAAGAGAGGGGCTGAGCAATGCTTTGCTATTTTCGAACTGCAAGTTTCGGCCACATGGGTGGCCGTGTTGTACTAGCCGGCTGGCTGGACTCTGGGCCATGGTCCCTCTGTGGGAAATTGGTGGTGGCGGTTATCAGGTCACAAAAGAGCGTAGAGCCCAGCTATAATGAGGAGAATGAGGTGAGAATAGAGGAGCGGAGTGGAGAGTGAGAGGTCGACGAGCTATCACCAGCTGGGAACCGCCATCGCGGCAGGGTAGCAATCAGTTACTAAACCACAGGGCTTTACTATAGTGCTACACCCGTATAACACCTCCACACTCCGCCGACAACTGCAGCAGTGCCTTCACTCGACTGATGTGTGCGTCCTCCTGACTGCTGCTGCCAGCAGTACGGTAGGCACAACACGCACTGTGATGATACTGAGGTAACCGACCATAAGTATTGTAGTGCTACGTTGGTAACATGACTCCGTGGCGTACCGTAGCGCATCTGAGTCCAGATCAGAGGGTTACGTGTTCAAGTCACGTCGGGGTCAGTGCCCATTCTTTTGACTGCAGCTTTCCCTTTGTCAGTGCTAACAGCATATCTCTCACTTATACCTCTCTACTGTTAGCACTTTCTCCACTCAATCGTTGCTGCTGCCACCACCATCACTTCCATGCTGATAACACTATCGCCATAACTGATGTCTCCTGCATCCTCTTTTTCTTCGCTTCATACATTTTTGTCTACTTTAACATGCTTGGTCAACGCAAGCGAAAAAGCAGTGTTTAAAATTGAACTAACCATCGCTAACTTGTCATACTTGGGGGAATGACGGGCCACAATAACGACTGTCTCAACAACGTGGTAAAGTGTTTTGAGAAAACACTTACCGTATAAAGTTACCATACCGGTCTTTCGAAGTCAAGGATTTGATTGGTACTGCCACGCTTATGAAGTCCAATTGAATTTAGACCAGTTTTTCGGGTCACTAGGGGCTAATTTTACGGTGCTCTCTCCTCACGACTTCCAAAGTGCTTACCCTTCGCTTGGCTGTTGGGTCGACGATGAGATGGCGGAGAGCGGAATCGCAAATTCAGTTCAGTTCAGTTCAGTTAAAGGAATCTGTGACAAACCTTTGAAGATTTTTTAAGCAGCTAACATATGAACGCTTTTGGTACGTATTCGCAATGCTACGCTTGGACGAATCCTTAACCCACATCTAAAAAACGCTGTCAATGCATGCCTACCATCCGTGGAGGTAAAGAAATATGTCCGTTCGGCTGAACGAGACAAGAGAATGATTAGAGTAGAGGCGAAGGGATGAGAATCCGTGAAAGTGCAAGGAAAGAGAGTAGGGAAGGTTAATGGTGGATTGGAAGTGGACAGTGTAGGATGGCCCTATGCCGTGCTGTGATGCTGCGCCCTTTATCTCCTTCCCTTACCCATCCATTCACGACCTGGTACATTTGTCCTCTCATCTAGCCATTTGCCTGAGTTGAATATGACGGACTCAACTCCATAGAGGCAATGCGACTTTCTATCAATGGCGCACCCTTAAAGGCGAGTCATGGCCCTTTTATATGATTTAAGCTGGATAGTATTTGTGATAACATTGAATGGACACACGCAAATCAAGTAAATGAAAAGGAAAGTAGATGCCACAAGGGAAGAGGGGCTGGTAGCGCAACACACCTCCATTTTATACGAATTCTATCTGTTGTGGTTCTTTGAAGTATCCAGAATGGCAGGATAGGAGGTTGCATCTGATGAGCAGTTGGGTATGGATGCAGCGGAAGTAGGAGTTATAAAGATGACACGAAGCAAGGAGGAATCGAAGTTAGAGGGAGACAGTGACGAACTAAATGGCGGGAACGATACCTTGAAGCAGAAGTACCCAGAATCATGCTCAGGAAAGCTTGAAGAAATCTACAGTCAAGCCACGAGGTCGTTTCTAATGTAAGGATTTAAATTGCTATTCTGTTTGTAACAGAACTGGCAGAAAGACTTTGAACCACATCTTTTAACAACGTAAACAAGCCCACGTAGGCTTGCATGCATGACATGAAAGAGTGCTGTAATCGGTGCATTAGGAGAAATTCAAGTGAGTTGAGTTAGTCAAGCCACTCAGAGGGCGAATACCGTAAATGCATCACAGGATTCAAGAGTTTCCCATTTTCTCATTAAGGTAGAGAATTCTCATCAAAGTGGTGGCAAGGAGTTAAAAATTGTTAAGATGGTCTCGCCACTACAGCCGTCCTGGTAAGACAAGGTGGCTTAAATCGCGCTTAGCGATAACTGCAACACATGTCATTGTCATTGTTTAGAACACCTGCTACACAGAAAGCCCAGTATTACTGCACCATCGAGGGTGCAGTTCCAGTTCTCAATGCGACTTCCCTGCACAACTACGCACAGCCACCTCTAACCTTGTCTCCGCGCAATAAAATCTAGAAAATTTATGTGTACAGACCACCGCACAATAAAAAACTCCCTTAATCCCCGTTATGCATGCCACATCAGCCTCACGTCTGAGTCATTGATTTCACTGTGCGTTTAATTTAGATCATCTAACTCCTTCTTTAATCACCTGGTTGTGACTAGCGACAGCACCGTCATCACCACTGGATGCAATTTTCTAGTCGTATTGTCTCAGCATCATCTGTTGGGCAACTGCTGATGTCACATCGTCAAGATGAGAGGATTGAGGTCGACTTTCTTTGTTCACATTAGAAGTAGTAAGTTGCCCTGAAGGATGGTAAAAATTGGCACATTCTTCATTCCACCTTGGCCCTCCTCCCCTTTTTGTATTGTAGGCGCGTAGGATAGAAGGAACGACCGCAGTGTCCTTTTTCGCTTGAGTCTCACTATTTATGCGTTCTCGATGCAAGTACCGAGCAGGAGTACCACTTGTTGCAAGGGTGAAGGATTGAGGGTGTACAGCGAATAAAAGGAATATCTCTCATGCGGCAGATTGAATAATAAATAAGATGATCGTTCCGGAGGATTCATAATAGGCCAAATCTAAAGAGTAAAAGTCAAAGCACGAGAAACGGAGGAGCATGAAATAAGGGGTAAAAGGCAATAATAAGTTACAAGTGTAATGCTAGGTGATGTGAACAAAGATCGGCGAAGCACGATCTTTACTGTCACGCT
>MIEF01006344.1:0-133484 GCA_001870725.1 Taenia solium
TTACAAGCTGTGTGCTCTCATCAAAAATGATGACACTTAAACAGTTAGTAAACATCGTTTTCAACAGTATTTATAAAAAAGAAAATATTCCTGCAGATTACAGCGAAGCTTGCTTTAGCACATCATTTGGATATTTTATACCATGACTAGGGAAATTAAAGAAATTAGCTATGCCTGGGATTAGGATGGGAAAAACACGCAAATTTTCACCCCTGTACCGTGAGGAAGTTAACTCAAATCCAATTGTGAGACCACGGTGTGCTGCCGTCTTAACGGGGAACACCACAGATGTTGGCAGACACGCTAACTGTTTCTCAGGTTTAGTTTGGTTGTAAACGCATCGTCTATCGCGGTAACTGCGGTAATTGTTGTACATCCCAATCCATTTAACACATTTCGCGATTGGGTTTCAAACTTTGTGAAGGCTAACCACCATTAGGATCCCAGGACATGCCTGGTCGTGGGAGTTGTTTGCATTATGAGGTGGTCAAACGGATTACTTCGTCTTTGGAGAAGTCCAACTGCTATCGAAGGACGGAAGTGAGAAATGCATGCAATTCATTGTGTACGAATGGGTGATGCTGGAAGAAATATCATGTGGCGACGAAGTATGAATATGCTACAGCCGGTTGTCCTGCTTTTGAACTATAGTGCGGGTCATCACTGGTCAACTTTTTTTGCGTTATAGAGTATATTGCTCCAGTAGAACACACCACAACCATCTCCACTGAAGTAAAATTTGTGATCAGTACTGTGTTTACAGAGCTGAACCACCGGCCCGACATGTGTGCAATCAAGACTTCGAAGTATTCATCTTGCTACACTAATACCATTTACCCTGCTTCTAAGACCAATACTACTCCAGCTACTTCAAAATTCCACCAAATTTGGGCGCTGTGTTTTGATACTCAAAATCTTCTCTGCTAGCCTTGCTTATTGTTGAACAAAGGCGAAGCCATCATGGTGACACAACACAAATGTACAACGTCGTGATTATAATTTCATGCAGCCATTCGATGTGTGATCTCGCCATGCTTCCACTTGGACTTCTGTTAAGCTTCTTCCAGTGCATTCGTGTGCGGTCAAATATGCTCCAAGTCAAATAGCTGCTCAGCAATCCAGCTCCAACCAATTTCCAGTAAAAAGATATAACTCTTCGAGGTGATTTAATCCACAATAAATAAAAGGACATTAAGGGCGCTATTCGGCTCTAACTACTGCCTTAAAGGCATCCACATACTTCGTTTTAGTTTCCAATTAACGCTAAAACTGAAAAGAAGTTTTAATAAGGCAAAGGCACACTGAATCACTTAAACTAAAATTTAGGTCTAATTTACTGAGTTTTGTCGTGGTATGCATCCCATCCACTGCTGGACATTGCCATCGCACTCCACCCGACTTTTCTGCCGCTGTAGCTAGCATACTTGTATTTTTCTATTTCAGAGTAGCCTGATTTATTTGTGTCTTCGTCAAAATTCTTACCTTGCCTTTCCTGATTGTTCAACTTGCATTTTAGCTCCCAAAACCCACTATTACCACTGTCGCATTTTAACTATCCATTGACGACGTTCCCTTTGCCGTGTGAAACTCTCTACCCCAAGGCACCCAAACTAACTCCATACATATAGAAATGAGTTGTGTTGATCAAGCCGCTGATGTGTGTATTTGGCCCATTCTCTGTTGGGGTCAACACATATAGGGGTCAATCCACGAATTTGCATGTGGTTTTACTTATTATCGCCTCTCCCACTTGGTGTGACGCCAGTGGTGTGCTCATTTCTTCACCTAGTAATCCCCCTCTAGGTCAGACTCTTAAAGTTTAGTGGCACCTAAACAAAGATAGACAATTTTTGAAGACCATTGGTGCAAATTAGAACTGTTATTCGTCTCATGTCCAAATCCATGGTAAAGGTAAGCATAGGCAACAATTGTCCTTCTCGCTGACAACTTCATTTTCTTTTCTGCAAAGTGTTCCGTTGCAGAGACACATGGCAAAGATGTTTTAGCAAGAGGCTGGTTGCTGTGACACTACAGGCTACCGTGGTCTAGTGCTGATGCATTGGACACTGGAAGCACGACTTCTGCGCATCACATTGGGGACCAATCAGTGGAAGTTTTGTCCAGAGCGGTGTGCCAACCAATGTGATTGGCTGAGCAGTTGCCGCCACCACCAGTCATATAATTCAGTGGAAAGCTCTTGTCTACATTTGTGAGCTGAAATAAATTTAATAAGTTACTAGCCACTATTGTGCTTGTTGTTGAGTGTCAAAAGACACCAAAGGCAAGTAGGTTAATGATGCATTGTAGATACCTACGTATATCCTTGTATACCTTAGTGTGTCCAGCCATAATGTTTCCAACTATTTAAGCCCTCGTTTTACCATTTGAATGGGAACAATAATCGCATAGAGTAAGGCCACTTGATGGCTGTTGTTGACACCTTTATTTCAAGTTCATTGTCACGTCAAGAGCATACCTATACACAATTAAGCATGCAGTGCAAACACGGAACTTCTGTGCATATTGTTTTAAGGTTTGATCAGATCTCGAGAATAGATATAGCAAAGCTTCTACGTCAAGTACACGCACGTGAGCTACATAAACCCAGGCAGGTCCTTTAAGTGGTGCCCTTAAATGTCCACATCGGCTTAACGCTGGGACCTTTCTTGCCTCCAGCACAAACATGGGTGGCCGCTATTGCGCGCATGCGCTTTGGAGGTCTATCACACTTAAAGGAATCTGGGGTTGGGGACGGGCTTATTAGGGTCAGCTATATAGGAGGAAATTGCAATGCAACATCAAGCTCATTTCGCACTAGCAGGCGATGGCGATTAATAAGTTAAGCCTTGCACAGCTCAGTATCTTTGTGCAAAATATTCCCAACTTCCAAAACTTCAAGCTTGAAAACGAAGTGTAAGCAATAATCTCATAGAGCAAAGTCAGTTGAAGGCCGCTGTCGATGAAGCCATTTTAAGTCCGTTACCACCGCAAGAGCAGACTGGAATTGAAATTACGTAGTCTCGACTCGCAATGTGTAGTGTTCGATCGTGGGGCTTTCACATTGTGTGCATATGCGTGGACCTATTAAACAGAGGCAGGTCCATAAATGATTGACCTTAACCATCCGTATTAGCTCAACTCTAAAACCTTTTCTTTCTTCAGCGCAACTATGCGTAGCTGCGGTTGGGCTCTTGCACTTCGGGGACTAGCGCAACTGACGAAACCCAAAAATAGTGCGAACCTATTTGAGACAGCCACAAAGAGGGAATTCGAATGCACAGGCTGGCTTACTAAGGTGCTGACAATTGGTGCAGCACACGAAAACTGCAGTGGCTTGTCCACAAGGTATGGCATACATCCTCGAACTATGTGGATAGCGAATTCATACATGAGAAACCAAAGTGGGGCTCTTAGCCAGGGGCAACGGGATCTAAATACTTGAGCAATCAGGATTATGTAAGCAAAGTCACAAAGCAGATTGAATTTACGTACAAATTTTTTGGTTACCGAAACAAAAAGGTAGATGCATCCAATCGTTTTAAAAGTGCAGGTAAGACCCGTCTTTGCTTTCACCTCATGGCAATTCACTGTCAGTGAATAATCTAGGTTTAGTCCCATGCGATTACGTGGAAGAATGGCACAGCATCTTGCGAGAGGCGAGTTTCTCCACTGTGCTGTCAGACAGTCTTCACTAACGAAATGCATGGGGAAACTTGTTTTGCTATGAAAATGTGTTTCTTGCTTGTTTGAAGGTAGTGATAATGGACGTACCCTTACCAGATGCACAAGGAGCAACAGCGAAGTTGATACATTGGCAGTCGTTCATTCCTGTCTTGGACCATGCACCCCTCACCTTGTGTCATATCTTTCTTAACGTGCTGCGTTTTTGGGGTATGAATCGCATAAAAACGGCGGCCGACTGTATGCCTTGGAAATGGAGTGGTGCAGAACTACGGCGTGTCCATCACCTACGTCAACTCTTAAACCAACTGATCCGCCTTCCTTATTGACTTTAATATACTTTTCCAAACAAGGTGGTAATGCGCTGAAGCTAATAAAATCCCCTTATTCGACTTTCAAGAGCGTAAGACAGCTGTGTTTGCAAGCATGTAAAGAGTTAATTAGTGACAGACACTCCCACCAGATAGACTACAGAAAAAGTGCAAGGCTGTAACACGCTTTACTAGAATGCGACTTTTGCTCTCACTACTCCAACACAAACACACTTCGTGGTCTAAGTTTATTACCTGGGAACGCGATGTTCGCAAACACCTATCAAAACAGACAGCCTGCCGACGACGTAATGCAGCATTGAACAAGTAAAAATTGCCCGCCCAGTGGGAAGGTTTTGCACTGGACTCAAGCCAATAGCAGGGAGTCAAGTCAAATGTGGAGCTGGTATTCCACTGGCTCGTTGTGTGACTCTGAATTACGTCACCACATCACATTTCAACCATTTATCAATACAGCTGTATAGTCCTTCATTCACTCCCAGTTCTTTTTGATGGGGCTTAAACCCGGAGCTGGAACATTGCTGCATTTTGTATCGATAGTCACTTAACAAAAGTGCACACCTCTCAAGTTCCACTCACCAGTCCCACAAAGTATCTAATTTTGTAACTGCGAAACTTTAAACATGGAACTTTGTTTTTAACCGAATCTCCACTACTTACAGGTGTGTCTACAATTATCGTAACTTTGTGATATAAGCACGTGTATCCTGGATACTGGTGAAGTCACCAACCAGACAGCGAATAAATGGCGGACTACTGGGAGGCCGACATAATCGGCCAATATAAATAAAGAGCGCGCGAAGGAGACAGGGGTAGTCCCTAATTGCCTAGTGGGTGTTTCACAACGACCACCTGGGTTTGAATTTGTGACGCATCTGAGAGGCAAACCAGGTGTGCTAGTGGAGCTTTAGTTTATCAGTAGTAATTACTCTCCAGCATATGTGTTTACAAACAGAGGAGTTAATAATCTACCAGTTTAAAAGTAGTAATTACCCTCCAGCATGTGTTTACAAACAGAGGAGTTAATAATCTAGATTATTTTATCCACTGTTGACTGTCTTGGAGATTCCTTACTATCTCTACTTCTTAGTAGGCAGTAGTGTGCTTCACGCTATGAGATGTGCTGCAATTTGTTTGTTTATGTATTGGGTTTGCTTGCTTTCTCCCCTGTATTTGTACAGTGCAGGCAAAAATGTGCAGTCAACAAGCATAGGAGCGCTGTAAAGAAGCAAAGCCCGAGGACAGGATTCAATGCCAAGCAACCAGATGACTTGCAATTTCTTTACCTCATAGTCGCTCGATTGATTCTGCTTTAGATTAAGAACACTCACCAAACTCAACAGGCAGTCATTGTACATGATGGACGACTATTTAAGGTGGAGTTACTAAAGACTATAACCTTCCACGAAGAAAACGCATTTGCAGATCTTCACCTAATGTTCGGATACAATGCTTACTAATTAATAAGATACTTCTATACCAAATTTTATCGCTCTGTTCGGATACAATGCTTACTAATTAATAAGATACTTCTATACCAAATTTTATCGCTCGCTTCACCATGCAATCCTTCCTCCTCGGGTATTAATTAGTTCACTCGATTAATGAATTCTAGTGTTGACTGTGCACTTCACCTGTGTTAAAACCCTTTTGGTGGCGAGCGAGGATAATAAATCAACTTATTGGATAGCATCCTCTAACAATCTCTAACAGAAAACAGACAACAAAAGAAGAGTATCTAGCTGCCTGCAATATTTTACTATTTAAAATACCTGAATTGTACAAGGCAAGACAGCTTCCTGTTGCCTGCCTTCTCCAAAAATAAGAAAGAGAATCGTAAATATATAGCGGTAGATGATGATCAGCCAAGAGCTACAATTTTCATCATTTTCGTACCGACATAATGCGTCAAATAGCAAATCGAATCTTTTTAGCCTCGGGGAGATGCAATGAACTACTTTGAAGATTGTCGGTTTCAGACGTCAGTCTAAGAAACCTCAGGCTGCATTGAGCAACTGTTTCTTTCTGTAATATCAATAAGAGAAAAATCACGCTGCATGCTCGCATAGTTCACTTTGCAGAACAATGACCTTACCAGTGACCTTGACCAAGTGCTTGGTAAGCCTCCTTGTGAGGCGTCACAATGCCAATGCGTAGCCGCACCAGCCGTCTTGTGAATGTAAGACGAAGAATGCAATGTTGCCAATCCCACCTTATAGCTCAGCGCTTACCAAATTTCAAATATATTCACTAGAAAGATATGATATTTTAAGCCCTATGATGCAAAATAAATATCATAGCAAACTCTGAAATTGACACAATGTATGGTAGGTCGATGCGTGTTGCGGATCCTTATCAAATTTCGTTTGCAGGCATTGTTGTCTCTCTGCCCAAGAGAATGAGCAACTCAGCAGACAGGTGTTCCCCACCATGCGCGGTAAGTGATCGCAGAAGACGGCGAACCATCCGAGGCAAAGATTTCGATGTGCGTATGAGAGTTGAATAAGTAAGACTGGATCGGCATGAATATCCTTGATGAAGTTTAGACCTATAAGTGCCACCAGAAGAAGTCAATTTTGGAAGAATTCATCGATGAATTTATCTGGCAATTGCTGAATGGACTGTATTAGATTTTGAGTAACATGTAAAATTGAGAGCGGATCGAATTCCAACACTAATACGCCATTGGTTTGGAATGCAGATGTGATTCCATCCGTATTACCCATTCTCTAGTTGCCTGTGAACAGTAAAGTAATTAATTCCAAGATCTGTCAGCAGCTAGAGTTAATTTTGAAGGCTAGGGGATGCCGATACACGGGACTATTTACTAGTGCATGCCTGCTTGGGAGTCGGAGGTCAAGGAGGAATGCATTGCGATCCTTCAGAATTGTTGCAGAGGAGAACGGAATCTCCTAGAGGGGACCCGACATTTGGTTCGACCACAGTCGATGCCTGATTGGAGAATATGTCCTTATGCATTGTCAATGGACGTTCTGTCGGATCGGCATTTCCTGTTGAAATTACAAATTTACATAAAGGGCCGTGTAACAGAAAAATGGCACAATAACTTACCTACAACCATTAACATGTGCAAATTTGGCTCTTTTGAATGTTTGCAGACACAATTGTGGTGTGAATGGTCAAAAAGAATGTCGATTCACTGCATTCCGAATGTCTCAAGTCGTGCTCAAAAGTCAGGTTTTGGCTTGTATAGTGCTTAGTCAAATCGTTGTTCCATGGAGCTCCCCTACTGAAGCGCAAGGAATTCGCTGAGTTTTATTCTTCCGACACTTCCGCTATCCTCTGCAGTCTATCACTGCAATTCTGGACTCCTGTTTAGTACTTACTAACCTTTTAACGAACATTCCATGCATGGGAGCATAAGATGAGGAGAACAGAATCGAGGAGATTTAGTCTGAGTCTAACCAGTTTAATGCAGGGATGAGCATTAACAAATGTCGTCCTTTTGGATCAATGAAATCAACGCTTCCCTGTTTGATATGACCTCATTGAATAAGTCTATTTTCTTTGCGATTTCATGTAAGCTTGAGAGGAACTGGGAGCATAGACGTCCAGGTAACCACAACTTGTATTTACGAAATCGAACCGACTGACTGCTTATTTGTAATTGTGCTAGAACTGAAGGCTCCACCAATTAGCATGTGTACGTGAATATCCTTGCCTTGCCTGTAGGTCAGGAACTGACTTATGGTGCCAATAATAAACAAATACACAAGTGCTTTCATTTCTTTACTTGTACCAACAGAAGCAGCCACTGGATCTCCAAGTACGCTTGGTTCCACTGTCAAGCGGACTCCTCAGGCACATCTTACAGAAACACTCTACCACCACGCTGACATTTATTTCCTTAACAATGTGACAAGTGTTCTAATAAATAATGGTTCGAGCTGGTCTTCGATGGATGGAATCCCATTGAAATACAGCTTGCAGTCCTCCAATCGCATAGCTCTGTTAACATAACGCAATTGAAGACGGAATAGAGACTATTGTTGAAACTCGCCAGCACGGCAACTGACTTTGCATCAAAGCCCATCCTTCCTTCAGCAATCAGCCTTGACCAAACAAACTGCAAGATTTGTTGAAGGGGAGACTATCGTCCGCCGAGATATTCCTGAATAACCATAGATTTGTTTGGTTAATGTGTAGCCTAGTGCTTGTGTTTTAAAATAAACAAATAAAGACGAAATTAATTTTTGATTTTTGCAAGAAGTGGACAGTCAGAGTAGAACAGGGCTATTTATCCCCTTAATTCCTGATAATTCTAAGAATGCTGACAAGTGCTACCTACTTCGAATGGTGCACATGGTTTTGCACTTGATTTCGGGGTTGGTACAAATTGAACTATTGGAAGAGGTCTGCCCATTAGAATTTCAGTAAACATCTTAGATAAACTCAATTCAACAAATGAAAACTTAAAGGTAATGCCAATTGTATAGAATCGTTTCAAGGAAGGCAAGCTGTGAGAGATCCTGATGGATTGTCAAGGTGTTATTGCAGCCAATGAATGGATAAGTGGCTTACATTTCTGAAATTATTAGATGAAGAATGAGTTCACTGTTGCCTAAAAACAAAACACTTTATGTGGCTTCTGCATGCAACTTTCACTGCGCATTGATCCCAAACGGTCCTTGCTAAGTTATGTTCGAACATTTCTGTGCCATCTGATTTGTCAAAAAAATGCTTTTTTAACCGTCAGTTGCGATTAAGATGGAAGGTGTTATTGGTTCAAGTCGAAATACACCGGCCTACTATTCCAATGATGCTGTTCGATCTCAGATCTGAATAACCACTGTCCATGCTGCTCGTGGTCTTGGTCACAGCCACAATGAGTATTCAGGACATTGACAGCGTTAGACAGTAGAGGAGGTGGCCTAACTTCCCTAACATAAATATTGACCCAAGTGGTGTTCAAAATGAAAAGCCAAGTCCCTATTTTTTGCATCGTCTTTACTTTTGAACAGTCAAGAATTTGCACATCAACTTAGCTACAACCCTAATTTCATTTTCCACTGGTTCAAATATGATCATGTTAAAAGGCTATTTTGGTATCCTCTCCAGCTTTTGCAAAGACTCTTAAGACAGGTGAGTCAAGTGGTGAAAGCAACTAGCCAATCTAGTGGCACTGATCACTATGACTTACCCGAGGTGAGCTTTCTAAGGTGGAAGATTCAGTCAGATTCTCTCAGGTTGTATTAGGCCTCAAGGACACTGAGACTTGAGTGTCACTGTCGGGTGAACAGCTTTTTTAGTGGCACCATAGTCTTACCACAACAAGGTGACCCTAAGCAGAAGAAGTGAAGTTGGATATTATTAACGATAAAATTGTGCTTATAGAAACACTGTTTACTGAAAAGTTTGATTTGACGCAAATTTTGGCTTATGTCAGATTGATGGATTTATTATAGGGGGTCAGAAAATTCCCCTACTAAATGGATTGAGAGCCTAAAATCTCACCATCCACTTAAGTGAATGCCTATAGTATTTGCAAAGCCCTTAGAAGTTTTTCTGGGCAAAGTGCTCCAATGGCTGCACAAATGATGTCACGGCAATCAGTGTTCATTATTTTGGGTGGAATTAGCTTAGCTGGTTCTATGACTCCCTGCGAATTCAACATTTGATCGCGACATTGCCTAGTAAATTCTCACTTGGAGTTCTTCTACCCATTGTGCTCCCCCCAGTAACTGCTAAGCACTACTTTCCCCTGACCCGTAGAAAAGCACCATGACTGCTAGGTAAAATAAGAAGGCGAGGTATCACTTCAACAAATGCACCAAGTGCATACCCAATGACCTAAACTCAGCATCACATTTACAGGGGAATGCCAATAAGACTCAGCAGTCATCCATCTATTTTCAGCAACAACAACATCAGCTTCGGGAAAAAATGGGACTCAGAGAATTTGGCTTGAAGAATACGAGTGAGGCTTAATGTGAAAAACTTGACCAAACAAAATTTAATCAAATCATCATAGCAGTCTTGTGTGCTACTTGGAATTAATTTATGGTCTAGGGGTCTAAATGGACACCTCTGGCACTAAAACACGCATATTCATGGGAGTGCTCTGTTAAGGCAACTAATAGCCCCACCATCACCAAGCAGGCCAGAGAGTGAGTTGAGATGAATCCTGTGCTCAATAGCGTGGTAGTTTTAAAGCATGACCTGTGATACAGACTGGCAATGGGCCCAACATCAACCACCTCAAGGGGGCATCTTGCCTCCTCTGTGCTCCGAGTCCAAGGGTGATCAGTCCACAGCCAATAGCGGAAATGCTAATAGCTGGCGATGTAAAGTAAACTTTGGCGCACACAGCAGTGATGCTTAAAGCGCGCAAAGAAAAGCATTGATATTATTGACAACTTTGAAGTGGACGACTCCAATTCTTTTAAAAGCGACCCTACATCCAGTGGCCATTCTAAAGCAATTAAGGCTGTCCAGTGCCCCCTTATTTGTCCCTCGGAATTATTTGAGAAATATAAACAAAACGAGATTCGCAACTGTTTTACACATTGAACTTGGTCTGATAAACTATTTTTCAAGTTTTTAGGCCAATGGACGACACTGTCCATAGCGGTTTAGATTAGTGGTAGGAAGAATGTGTGGCAAAACGTCATATAACTCAACATGATCTTAATAAATGAATCCTTATTGATAAATGATTTATATTCATTTGAAGTGTCATTGTCTCCATCAAAACATCTACCTCCCACAAAGTTCAGGGAATTTTTATTCGGCACCGACGCCATTAATTCATCATTTCCTTCTTCATAAGTAGACGGTGTGTTCCAAGAAGGATATGCTAGGGTGTGGCAAGCCTGTTTCAAACTACCCTTTATTTAAATTTTTCGCTCTTTCGGAAGTTGTGGATGTAGCGAAGTAAGTGGTAGAGTTTGTGATTCTGCCACGGAATGTAGCTGCTTCTGTGGCTCTAATGTTTGTCCGATTGTGGCGCCTGTGGAAATGTTGTAGCACCTTCTGGGCTCGTTCACCCATCGAATGTTCTGGTCCTTTTGCTACACTAAATATTTGAGGCCTTTGGTAGTGCATGGACATAGTTACTTAGCATCGTGTGGGTAAAAGCATCGACAGGATAAACTTGGGTCGATCTCCTGGTCTTACAGCGATGATTTTGAAAGCGAATCCTTACCTGAGAGAAATAAAACGACAGACTGGACTTACAAATTTACAAAACACATTGAATTAAAACATCAACTGTGACTCAAGTTAATTCACTTGCGTGGGTGCCAGGCTGATGCAATGAACGAGTGTAACACGTTCATAGACAGTATAGTAGTCCTGTTTCTGGGGGCATTTCCCCACCTGGGACACTTAGAATTTGTTAAACGGAATACAACGTTTTAATTGACGAGAATTACAAGGCTTCAACGATGACGAGGCGACGCCAAAGTGGTTGGAGAGACTAGGGGGCGGGTAAGGGGCGAACAGGTTTGACAGAAGGCAAGTCAACTTATGGAAGGACTTTGCCTGACTTCGCTGATCAGTCGCATGGGATAGAGGAGGCTGTGTCCAGTAGTTCTGTTCCAATCGCGTTTCTGTACCAAGCGTAGGAGAAGTTGAGATCGGATGAACAGTCGAAACGGTCGTTGGTTTGAAGCCATGAGTGGTTCCTTCTATTGTGTTACTTTCATTTGCGGGCAGTTGTGTATCTGCATTGAAAAATGGGTAGAATCAGTGGTAACCTTCACATTCAAGGGACTGGAAGGGAAGTTTTAGGTGTTCTGCCCTCGTGATTATTGTAAAATTCGTTGAAAGACCAGTTGCCCCACTCATTATGGAGCAACACTGAATTTACCCAGGGAAAGATTAGTGGAACATATGAAGCTAGTGCAAATAAATAGTTGGCTAGATATGTTATTAAACAACTACGTAAAGAGAGGAGAAAGACTTACTAAACAGACTAAGATTCTAAAGTCTTTCCTACCCAGCTCATGTAGTTTGTCGCTCGACCTTTATAATCTGTTGGATTGGACACTATGTTTCGAGTTAGGGTTACCCAAGGGATCATGAAACTACAAACTTGAGATCGACTTGGATATATTTTACAACTCTAGGAGTCTTCAGTGTCAGCACCGTGCCATAGGTGTGGATAGGTCTCTGCAGAATCGTCACTTTTGTGTTAGTATAAACGCTATCAATGGAACGCATTAAAAGTTCATGACATAAAGAGTCGTTAAAGGGGAAGGGGAAAGACAAAATCCCTCCCAAATGCAACGCCTTCTCCCTTGTATTTGTAAAGTCTGGCCAAAAATGTGTAGTCAACAAGTATAAGAGTGGTGCAACGAAACAAAAGGCAAGGGATGAATCTGGTGGCAAACAGCCAGACGACTTGCAACTTCCTTAACGCGCGACCCCTCGATTGATTCTGTTTCTTTTTGAGAATACTCACCCATCTCAACGGAAAGCTATTGTACATAAAGTACGACTACTAAGAGATAAAAGCAAATAAAGACCAGTGTCTTCCTTGTCGGCAATAACTTTAGTTGCGTATGGAGTGAATGCATTGGGAGGGCTCCATATATTACTCAAGAAAGATATCAACCACCTGATAAGATATTTTGACGTTAACTTTTATCGCTTCCTTTGTCATGCAAACCTTCCCCTTTGAAGACCAAGTAGCCCAATCAGTCGATTAACTTTGTCGCTGACTGTGTACTTCACCTGTGTTTCGAAAAACCTTTTTGGTGGCGAGCAGGGATATCCGACCAACTTAGTGATCGAGCAAATTTCAACAATCACTAACAGAGTCAGACGACGACGGAAAGGGGCTATACCTTTCTCATAGTAATTCCACTATTTATAAGTCCTTTCATCGAATAGTACAAGACAGCTTCCTGCAGCCTGCCTTCCCCACAAAGAGAATATCAGCCTTGTAAGAAGTCTATGGTGAGTAATGGTCCACTGACATCCGCAGATTTCATCATTATTGAGCAGACACAATGCACCAAATGGCAAAACGCAGCTCCTAAGTCTCGGAGAGATGCACTCGAACTACTTTGAAAATAGATGAATTAAGACGTCAGCAGAAGGAGCCTAAGGCTGTATTGAGCAACTGTGTCCGATAACTTCGTCACTGCAATATCAATAGAGTAGAAAAAATCACGCATAACACTCGCATTGTCTACCTTGCGGAACAATGGTCTTAGCAGTGACCTCAACCATCGATTCCATAAGCCTCCCCCTGAGGCATCACACTGTCAATGCTTAACTACACCATCTGTCTCGTGGATGGGACACGAAGAGGGAAATGTTGCCAATCACACTTTGTTACTCAGCTCCTACCAAATTCAAGGCCATTCATCCCAAAATCATTCCGTTTCATTAAAAAAGGATGGTTAAGCTGATATTATATTTTGAACACAAAAATAAATAGTATATATATATATATCAGAGCAAACGATAAAATTGGCACCATGTGTGGTATGCCGATACGTGCTGCGGATCAAAGTCAAATATTGTCTGCAGGCATTGTTGCAGATTTTGAGAAAGCTCGATGAAAATTTGATGACCCCCACCGGCCACGAGAATGGGCCTCATAATAGTCGGGTGTTCCCTCACCATGCGTGGTAGGTAGTTACAGAAGAATGCGAACCACCCAAGGCAGAGGTTCCGATGAGAGTATGGCAGATAGGTAAATGAAACGGGATTAACATAAATATTTCTGATAAAATTCAGCCCTTCAACTGTCGCCTGAAGAAGCCAAACTAGAAAGCCTTCATTGGTGAATTCATCTGGCGGTTGCAAAATGGACTGCATAAGATTTTGAGCACTGGGTAAAATTGAGAACGGGTCAAAGTCCAGCACGGATAATACGTTGGTTTGCAATGCAGTAGATGGGAAAGCATTTATCTCCTCCATTCCCGAGATATCTGTGGACCGTAAAATAAATAGTTCCAAATGCCTTCCTTTGTACAATTAGACAACAATTGAAGCTCATTTTGAAGGTTAAGTGATGCCAAAGCACGAGGTTATTATAAGCAAATGCATACCTTCTCGAGAGTCAAAAGTCAAGCAGGAATGCATCTGCGATCCTTCAGGAGTATCGTGAAGGTGAACGGAGTCACCTTCAGCGGATCCGGCAATTGGTTCGTTGTCGGTCGATGTGTGATTGGAGGACAGGTAATTAGGCACCGTCGTAGACCATGCTGTTGGATCTGTATTCCGTGGTGAAATTGAAATTTAGCATAAAATCACATAAATAACTTGGCCTCAACAATTAACCCGATCGCAAAGTGAATCACAGAGGAAAGGTTATTCCGTTGACTGTGGCTGGAGGATGTGACAGGTAAAAACCTATATTTTAACGCCTTATTTGTTGTACGATCTTTGAAGTAGGTGAAAAGCTTGAAAGACCTACACAATTGGCTGTTGCTACCATTATCAGTCAACCACTGACTGTACATAGGGATTGGTCGTATTCACATTTTTCACGATCAAGCCTTCAGTTCGAGCCGAACTACGACTGAACGGTCAGCCAGTCAGAACTGACGGATATCGTTTATTTGCTTAAATGACTATGCTATAGTTATTCACGAATTGGTGTGATTAAAGAGTTGTTATATAAAGGCAGTAATTAAAGTACACACTGACCTGATGCCTGAGTGAGATCTAAACCAGTGGGCTGAATCGTCGGCTCTGTTGACCCAGGATCGTGGTGGGTATCAGCATTCGAAGTCGGGGTAAATGCATCAGGCTGAGACAACCGTCTGCTATTGCTAGCTCTACCATCGTCTGCATTCATGAACGGAAGCTTTATCAAGGGAATAGCGACTTGTTATCACGAATTAAAGAAGGTAGCAAAGGAAGAAATCTCATCTAACCCCTTGTGCTCTAGTCGACGTTCCCCATGAAATGACGATCTGCCGGGGTGTACACATAAGCCACAAACTTGCAGCTTCCTTGCGCCCCATGACATATAAAATGCAATTTTCTGACGCCTCATCGGTTCCAAATATGAGTGCGTGTGTCGTGAGAAATGTCAAACAGAAATGCTGCAATCATTTGTAACGGAGCAACGACTCTCAGAAATGTCTCGCCTTAGGTTTCACTCGTATAACTAGGGGATTTTTTAAAAATGGACGCTAAAGACGAATTTGTTTGCACTTTTTCATTAGGAAGTGATATTTTACGAAGGTTTGTGTGTCTCCTTTCCCATCTTGAACCCGCTTTAACCAGATGTAAATTACAAAAATATTGTAAAAATGCTCCCCTTTTCGGTTTATTGTTCCCAGAAATGCATGTAATTGGTAACAAAGCTCGCCACCCCAACTCTTCACGAAACCAATTCTAAGTGGTCTCGAAAGCACCTAGAGAATCGCTACGACCCATCCAATTTGAGGTAAACGAATGTCAAAGTAGGCATACAAGCAGTTTGATGCAAAATGCCAACTTATTCCAAACTGAATTAGCGTGACAGAGCTTGACTTGTGAATGGCTTATACAACTCAGAGCGAATCCGTGGCACTAAACTACATCAGAGAAAGATTCCGCCACGCAGAAATACTCAGACTTCACATGGTGGGATCATGATGGTGACAAATAATCAACAGATAAATGCCTAATCTTGCTGTGATAATCCAGGTGTTATTTTCCAACCTCATCAAGTTAATGCCAAATTGGTGTAAGTCCCTTAAAGAAAGGGAAAGCAAAGGGGTGTGAGATAATTCTTCCTCAGATTCGGAAGTCTCACCTACATGAGTTTGGTTGTTCCGACATCCTTCATCCATGCGTCTGTCTAAAGGTTCGAAGTCTAGAAAGCGAAGGGGAAATCTTTGGGAGGAAGCTTGGCTACAAATGGAGAAAATATGGACAACATGAGGAGAGTCAAATAGGACACGTTCACTCTGCCTTACCTAGGCGTGAAATGACAAGGTAGGATGCAGCTTTGTGTAGCTCAGCCTCGAATTTTCCATCAGGAGTCATGCATTGACGTGACCTCACTTAACGCGTGCTCAAAACGGGGTTGGCGCATGGCCTAAACTCACCCTCGCACCAAGGCCAAACTGACCTCTACCAATGCGTTGTCCTGTATCCTTCGTGCGTTTTGCGCAAGTTTGACGGTGGCGCCTTATCATGACGAATATGCAGAGATAATTCCGAGGCGTGAATAATTTGTGAGGCGTAAATCAACTCCTTACTCTCAGCAGATGTCCCTCTTTGAGGACTTATTTGCAACTCATTCACTGGGCTACGTGATGCTATATCTTGAATGTACTGGTAGGTAATGATACCGGACGGCAGACGCACGACCTACTAGAACAATTCATTTTACAATTTCCACGAATTCGCAGGTGCATAAAGCGTTTCACCCAAATTAAAACATAGTAGATGCTGAGATGTACCGTTGGGAGATTAAAAGACAAAAAAGCAAGCTAGTTTTGTGAAACCTTAGGGCAATGCAAGGACGAAGCTCAGTGGTTGCGCATTTTCGCTCCACTTCTTTGGGTTTACAACCGCATTTCCCTCCACTCGACAAGCCATACTGTCACTCACCCTCCACCGGTGTGAAGATTGGCATTTTCACCTTTTAAATACAGCTTTTGCAAAGTTGCCTTGGTCGCAGAAAATATACAGAGTGAGGTGACACCCCTTCTCACCTAGCACATGAAACTCTGATATGGTGGAGTCGTAGACATCAGTGCCGTCTTGATAGATGGAAGCTCAAGAAACGCGAGTGGATACACTGGTTAAGAATATCTCCCTAATCAAGTGTGATGCACCTTCGTTGTAGGAGGAACTGCTTGAGAATGATAAGGTTGTCATCGACCCTGATGGTAGTCTTACCTGCAAATAGGTGCAATCTCTTGATTGGCACTCTTCATGACAAGCACTCACACAAATTTCGGAGACAGATGAGATGCCAAAAACAAGCGTGGTCAGGTCATCTTTCCAAAGAGCATAAGGAATTCACTATGTTTCCATTCTTCTGTCACTTTCTTTGGTCTGCGGAGTCTATTAATGCCATTTTGATGTTTTGATCACTTATTGCAGTCTTAATGAATACTTCATGTATAAATGCAGAAGGTTACAATTGAGAAGTATGGGTCTGGACATGACCCATTCAACCCATTGCCATGCCCTCACAAATGCCGCCTTCATGAGTCAATCAGTTTATCGCGTCTGCACACTAAGCGTGATCACTCCCAAGCAGTACTTTGGTGTGTATTTCATGTTGTGTCACTAATTTATGCAGCGCTTCCCTTGTTTTAACGCTTTTAAGGCAACGTAAAAGGAATTGGGAGCATAGACATCTGGGTAGTCACAAGGTGTTTAATTGTGCTAGAGCTCAAGGCTTTATCACTTAACATGTGCAAACTGCGGATCTCCCTTCCTTGACTGTGGATCCCACCAACGTTCAACTACACAAACGCTTCCCTTTCCGTCCTTGCAGAAAGGAATGAACAGCAACAGAGTTGTCAAAGTATGCTGAGTTCTGTTACGAAGAAAACTCCTCAAATACATCTCATGGAAACACGCTACCATCATGCTGAACATTCATTTCTCTAACAATGTATAAATATTATAACAAGAAAAACGGTTCCAAGTGGTTTTTGTTTAGCTGACTTTCACTTCCAGGTAGTGTGCGACTCCTTGATTGCATCGCCTTTTCAGCCTACCACTACTTGAAGATGGAATAGGGCTTACAGTTTGAATTCAACAGCACGGCCATTGCTAATGCATCAAGACTCATCCTTCGTTCCGACAGCAAACTTGACAAAACTAAGGGTCGAAATCACCAAAAGGACGACTGTTGCCCTTCAAAGCATCTTCGATGAATCACAGACGTGTATCAGTTCGGCTCTTGATTCTCGAGACAGCATGCATAATACATTGGCACTATCCAATCTTTTAAATTCACCTTAGTTGCTGACTGCTTAAATGAAGCAGAACCATACTGGATTAATAGCTTTAAGCTTCACAGGTAAGAAAGTGTTTATAGAAGAGGCAAATCTTTCATTATCTTCACTTTCTGCTTCGATGTCTCTGCAATGTTGGGAGTTGATCCGTTCCCTATTTCATCCACTCCTCTGCTTTCAAGACTGACTTCTATTGGTCATTCTTGAAGCACTAAGCTCTATTAAAGACAGTGCGAAAAATCCTGCCTCATTCATATAACTGTCACATGGGCATCGAAACCCATGCTTCGGAGACTTTGTCTTCAGCGACTACCTGCCACGCATGGTAGAAGAACACCCAATTGACAACTAGAGCATCCTCTTCAAAGCCTCCTGTTAAAAATGGCAAAAATGCCTCTTTACAGATATTGCAAATGGTGTCGATTCTATTCTTTGCTATAATACTTCATCTTTAGCATGGCATCTCAATGTTACCATTTCCTAAGCATAAGTATGATCCCTCCTTGCGTGCTTGAGATGAAGACAGGGTCTTTGACAAGGTTCTTATAATATTTAAAACCTAAACTGCCTAACTTAAGACCGAGTTTATGCCTAAAGTATCTTAATAACAAATCTAAAACTAGGGTTCCCAATTTGTCGCATTTTACCAATTCGGATGTGGAAGTTATAAATGGCACGGCACACACTGCTCTGCTACTATGAATGGGCAAAATGAAGTAGATCTGACTCTCAAATCCTGAGAGATCGCTTTAAACACTTGCGTTTTGTGGAAAGCGAAGTATGAGCAGCGAAATAAACGCCGTATCTAACCTGCATTACAAGTGACCCAACTAGGCATTGATATTGTGACACCACACACAGCGAATAGTCAGTCAGTGAGTCAACTTTTCCGTGAGACGGATTAAACTAACTGTGAGATTGTTATCAGCATTCAGGAAAAAGATTAACAGGCTGAAAAAGGGAACCAAATTGACAAAAGATGTGAATGTTTAATCCAGTCCGGTATTCCTTAAGCTGACGCCTTAATGTATCAATTTTGGTAAAGATACCCCTATTTCCCTCTGACCTCAAGAAGTCGAACTAAGGCTTTGAAACAGGCGTTTTGTCACGAGTTTGGACACCACAAAATCAATTTTTGTTAGTCCCATGGACAGCCAACTGGCCCTTTCGGCCCCGGGCCAATGCTAGACGCTCTAGAGAGCCCAGCTGTCCTCACTTTGCGTTTACCAATGCACACTTTTCAGTTCGCAAATTTTCTCTGTCCCTCTTACTGTTACTGCATTCTGCAAGCCCTTTTAGTTCCCCTACATAGGCAAGAAATCTTCGTACCTGGGCAAACGTTAACAAGGAGTGGTGCACAGTCTTATGGCGTCAGTGTGGTGATATGGCAGCATATAGGGTAGTCCCTCAAGGCACAAATGTTTTATTCTTCTTGAAAGGGATTTTGTTAGTGTACAGAATCGGCTGGAAGACCAGACGCCAGACCCAAGCCCATCCCAATGAAGTAATGGTATGATCCACTGAGACTGAAAAACTTCTGCAGCCGCAACAAAACTGAGCTTGTTCCCCAAGTACTTAAACAGAACCAAGTATTCAAAGTAAGCCAATAAGTTTCTTCCAGTAGGTAGTATTACAAACAGTTGGACTTCTGGCAGGTTGCGCAAAAGATTTTGCAAAATTAAATCCATGCACTTCCTTTGGGGAAATCACTCAATTTTGTGTACGCCACAATGTTCTACTACTTAATACCTAGGCGGATATGCAAGGGAATTCACCAATATGTAACTCGCCGGTAAAATTTGCTTTGCAAATAAGTTGGTTAAAATGAGAGCTAATCTTCGTTTTCGTCCAATAAACCAGCTACCATTGCCACGATGGGTGCTTAAATCCGTATACCTGCCAAATGAAGGCGCTATTGTACTCAAACAATCATTATGGTACTTGCTTTATCAAGCTTTTCCCCCAAAATGGACAAAGATGGCTTTTTACTTTAGAAAAAAACTATGGAATCTGATGAACCTAATAATGACGGCAGCATCAGTAGTATGAATCATCCCAAGTCTGAAACTACTTAAATACGTAGTACTTTTAAAAATGATTTCGCATTAACCTCAGGAGAGTTTTAAGTTCAAATTGGTTGTTACCAGTTCGTGAAAAGGAAAAAAATTGTGGAAACATGAAGGGTCAATGTGATCATGGTCACCGAAGCTTTCTTGGAGTCTGAAGTGATCATAATACTGGAACAGAATACGTACTACCGACGCACAGAAAGGCTGAGAGGCTGCTAGCATTGTTCTGAAGACCATGTCGGCAAGCAGAAATATAATGGTAGGGATTTAGTTGTCTGCGTAACCAAAATGCACTGTAGGTAAACTATCCAAGTATTACAGACGCATTAAAACAAAAGATGAAATCGTGCTATAAACTTCCACTAAATTATGGGGCGGATTCTGTGGTCAGGACGTTTCCTGAGCAGAAGTAATGCGCTTTTAGCATTTTAATCAACTACCATCGTCTTGGAAGCACGAGGTTCTGTTATATTTACACTCGGATCCTACAGTACCAAGACTATTACCTCCAAGCTTTATGCAAGCGGAAATTCAGCCTTACTTCGCTTTTTTGCCTGCATTCACGATTCGATGAATTAGTCATTCGACGGCTCGATCTTGGGGAAAATCAGCTTTACCTCATGACGTCTTCAGTCCAGCATAAATGTCACCACCTACTTAAAAGCTTAAAAGCAGCTTATGTGGCCAAGGAGTCTAAACGGTACACACTTTTGCGAATTATATAGCTTTTTGAAGTATTTAATCGCCTAGCTACTTGAAAATCCGAAATAAATTTGACCATTCCCAATAGCAGCACTGTAATGCATGGTTGTCAAAAAATAGCTTCTAGGCGAGAGACAGCAAGGAGACGCCATCGACCCCCAAGGAGGAAACGAAATCTTAACACCCTTAGCCGTGATATCTGTACCCCTTAATTTATTCTCATCCAACGAACTACTTCCCCGTCCAACTCGTCAGCCCGTTTCAAAGGTATGAAGGCGGAAGTAGAAGAGGAACACCGAGTCCACTACGCTGATGGCAGCGGCGACAGAACACCCCTCTTCTAAGAACGGCATGGACTTCAAAAGTTGACTTTATTCAGCCTCTTATCCTAATCATGTAACAAAAATCTCCACACTCTATGAGTTCCTCTCCAGGACCTATTCTTATTCGCCCTGGAGACGGACATGAACCCAGGTACCAAGCTGGAAGAATGATACCTTACCCCAGCCCACCTCGACATCGGTCAACAAGAACAGACACTTGCCTGAGTTCTTCTTCCTCAAATAAAAGGGAGACGAAGACGATGGGAAGCACGAGAAGATCCTCCAACCATAAACCTAACGTGTTCACGACGACCTGCCCCTAGGATCGATGACTATCCAGTTCAGACAGGTTTCTTTTGAACTCTTTATGGTTCAAAAGTATGTCTTAGTATCGGTTTCCCCATGGATTCCAAAATTTTCTGTCCAGCATTTTCCGACTAAAGCTCAGCGACTCTCCTCTCCAGCGACTGGTGTTATAGTTGGCCCCAACTCCCCCATTTGAAGACACATAGCCCAAATTTCGCAAATCTCGATCGTCACCACGGCGACACATTACCATTGAATTCCCAACATCACCGATACTGAAAGGTCTCCAAAATTGACCTGAAATATCACGACACTGCTATTTTTAATGATCTTCTCTAGCGAAATGACACCACTCGGATCCGCCTTATCAGGATAGGTCCACATCAGTTTCGAGCATAGGTCACTCACTTGAATGACCTCCAAAAAACGAAGTCAAACCTACCGTACAACGGACAAACAAGCCGACTTTATTGATAAACACGAGTACAAAGCAAGATAAAAACACACCCAATTGCTCTCACTCTCTCCCTCTCTCACCCCCTCATAACTCCGTGTGCATTTGCATCAGTTTACTTGGATCGTGATGACAAGCAGCAGGAGTTTCTAACCTCATCTTATAGGTACACCTGGAGGGCTCTTCTGCTGACATCAGTCTATTCTCCGCTCCACACGCCACCTTTACCTAAAAGACGTGTCACGTAGGCACACAATCAGTAAAACTGTTCTTGTTTACGTGAACTATACATCCATACGGGTTCTACCAGCGTCTTACCGTTACAAAAAAAAATTTTCTACACTTATGGCCTTCCAACCCCTATACTCACAACAAGCTATTTTTTGCATCCTTAAATCTGACTCAAAAGGCTACATAAAGTGGAGTCCTTATGCGTAAATAAAAGCCACGAAGAAAAACCGACTTTAACGGAGCGACTGGGTCCATTCCAGCACTGCTCGCCCCCTTCGTAGAGCATCTCGTCGTAGGGCAACTTGGCCAGCTTCTCCTCTCTAGTCCAGCTGACGGAGTCCTCTGGGTGACTGACCCATCCACTCCATAAACCAAGGAGAGTTCCGCCTGACGAGCGATGACGTGAACGCTGGCGAATCTCTTTGAAGGTACAGAGCGAGTAGATGTACTCCTTATCTTGCACCTCTAGACAACCCGTTGAGGGTTCTGTTAGCATCATGAAGCCGTTGTCTGGACCGTAGTCAATCGGTTTTGGTGGGGATGGTGGAGGCGGCGGGGGTGGTGGTACATAGGCCTCTCCACCCTTATCCTCTAAGCTGCGTGAAAAGTTGAATCAAAGAGAGTTACACTGAAATTATTTGAGCAGTAAATAAGCCCAAAAAATCCAAACGTGGGTCGTAATATCCTATGGAAAAAGGCATGATGAATGGTGCATTAAGGGAGGGGTGAAGCATTTACTAAGTCAGTATGGAAGAGATATGTATACGTCAAAATCCACTAGTACTGAAAAGCAAGATGTTGACCACAAAAAATTACAGCTTAAATTGTTTAAACACATCTAGAGGAAGCGGAAGCGCCGTGTAAAAAGCCAAATACTTGTAGATGGAATTCTTTACCAAAGCGAAAAATATGAACTGAAGAGATGAGATTATCCTCAGACCGAAATCATCCTACACCGGTTAGACTGATTTAAACCCATGAACACACGTCGAATTTTAACCTGCCGTAGTAAAGGGTTGAAAATAATTAGTTTTTATTACACAATATTAACCAAGAGCATATTCAACCGGAAAGCCAAAAAAGCATGAAGGGAAACTACCACTTCAACCCTTCCCTTGAGGTGAATGCGAGGATACCGATAAGTTCACCAAGGTAAGAAGAAAGTACGCTGGAAACTTACTCATCCTCGTCTAAAAAAGTAAATAAATATAAAGGGAAATAAAATACATTACCTTAGTACGAGAAGTATATATAGCCAAAGGGTTGCAAAGCACTTAACTACATCTGTTTCATGAGGGGTTCGAATGAATTACAGAATGGCCCAGTGTGGCAACCAACACATCGTTAACATCCAGCCAACAAGGCATGTGGAGTTCTATCGCTCCAACTTGGGATTTCGGACCAAAGAAGAATGGTAACTCACCACTCGGTACGGGAGCGTCCCCCTCAACATCCTCCAGTCGCTTCCATTCACCATCCTCCTTGTCCTCTTCGTTCGCATGATTTTCATCGTCCAAGAAGTCCTCATGAGCTTGATCAATTTTATCCTAGAAACAATTCGACTTGTTGCGAAAAAATTGCCCAAAATTCATTCAAATCACCAAAAAATGGTTTCAATTACTACCCCCTCGCTTTGTTGCGTCTTATTTTCAGCCGCTGGAGGCACTTCATTTTCAGATTCCAAGTCAACAGACTCATTTAACGTCTGTCTTTCGGCCTCTTCTAGAGCCCGCTTCTCTGCCTCTTCGGCTTCACGTTTAGCTTCCTCTGCTAGTTCGACAGCCTTCTAAAAAGTAGTAAGGGGAGGTACAGAATGAAACTAGCAAAGGGGAGAATACAGTCGTACCACAACTGTGTGGGGACGCCTCATGCATTTCACAACCACCGCATGATCAAGCCATCAGATCATAAAACCATAACAAAATTAAAAATGGACTCATTCCACTAGAATCGCAAGGCAAAACCTACCCTTGTAACATACTCTTGGTAGATTTGATGGCCACTCTCGATTTCTTTGCGTCTTTTCTGAAGCTGCTCTTCTCTTTCTCTGGCCAGTGCCCTAAGTTATATAAATTCGTGACGTTTGTGAAAGAGAGCAAGCGTTATAAAGTCTATTAAAATGCATACCCACAAGTGTTATTGCACTTAACAAGTCCAAGGTATTCATCTGATCCATCACAGCAATCTAGAATCAAATCATCTTTTAAAATTTGGTGTCCTTACCGCAAACCATATCATTGACGAAACTTGAGTGAATGAAGACGCCTTCATGGTCGGTATTGGGACAATAAAACTCCATATCAGGGCAAGCAGAAGTGCCTGGCTCATCCGATCCATCAAGACAGTCGCAATAATCATCGTTCACTTTGGCCCAAGGTATGGTTGCGGACTTATCCAAGCATGTGAACGGTTTAAAGGGTTCGTAAAAGACGGCATCTACAAAGCATGTGAAAAAAAAGTGCCACTACTTGATGGATGCACACCAGTTGGAACTTCGGAACCCCGAAGTAGAGCAAATGAAAAAATGAAAACAAGAAACGTCCTAAATGACATCGCAAGGACCCGTGAGTGAACAGATAAAGTGACTGTTACTAGGTGCGCTTGACATTGGTCAGATTAAAGACTATTATGACTCCACATGGGACATAAGGAAAAACTGTCCGACATTATGTTAAGAAAGTAATGGTGAAATAATTTAGCAATAGAATACCAACCCAATCGAAAAAATCATTTCCTTGTGAAACAGCATGCAGTCAAAGTAAAATTGATAAACTAAAGTAAAATTAGACTTATAGAAATAGTATGACCAATAAATATCCGCCTGCGAATAAAATACATTTGCGTGTTAGTTCGCAACAAATGCATAAGAATAGGCAGTTAATGGGCGACGATGCGACAGAATATTTTTAACGGACTCCACACTACGTCCTGCAGGGTTTCATCATCGCTATTATTGCAGCACTTATGTTCCTTAAATGTGCTTTGTAGACAAAAGACGGAAGTACAACTTCAACCTGGTCATGAACGCGTGTGTTTTCTCTCCAGAGTCACAGGTCCCTCCGGCATATGCACTACCCCATCGTGCATTCCGCTTGTATATACAATAAAGATGTCTTGGAACACCCAGCTTCCAAATAGCCGAGGATAAAGGAAGAGAAGAAGAGGAAAGGGGAAGGTAATTCTACAGTTAGTATACAATAATATCTATTAGGAAGATCTTAAATATTATACACAAACTTGGTGCGTAGAGAGCATTCACTCAGTTATCAAAAAAACCTGGTTTTGCACACAGACAATGGAAATGAGAATTTGTAAAGTGTTTGTGGTAATTTACTTAATAAACTCAAACTTTGTGCACGTAGACTACGCTAATTCATTTCTGTACCTAGGTGGAAACATATGCCGCTATCCATTGCACAGTCTCTTAGAAAATACTGTTTGTATGACTAGGTTAATTTTAGCAAGGTACTATTAATGCATTTGATGCTTACTATTTTATCAAATACCATACAAGTAAAAACAAACGCCAAGGTTAAAGTTTTGCCCCTAGCGAAATTTTGAATGGCATATTAATTGGGGGCGTTGGCGTCGCTGTGGGACCGTAGATTTCATCTCAATAAGAATGAGCAAAAAAGGTGATAAGGTTGTTTTTTGCGTTTTTTTTATTTTTTCGCTAGAAGAAGGACCAGGATGAGGATGAGGAGAGACTTGCCGAGTACAGAGAATCGTTTGATTTGTTCGACAAAGATAAAAACGGCAGAATCTCAACGAAAGAACTCAAGGCAGTTATGAGCTCATTGGGTCAAAACGTAACTGATGCTGAGGTTCGGCAAATGATTCAGCAAGTTGACTTAAATCGTAAACATATTTTGTGCGTTCGCATACTTATTTTAAGATGACGGCGAGATTGATTTTGATGAATTCGTGAAGATGATGAATGCTTGCAAACCAACAAGTGATATGGAGAGATTGCAGGACGCCTTTAGGGTGTTTGATAAGGATGGAAATGGATACATTACTGTTGAGGAAATGCGGTAATTTTTCTGGCATCCACGTATTTTGCATCACTTAAGGCGTTGTTATGAAGCCTGACAAAACGAATAACTGCGTTTTTTTACTGAACGTATTTTACTTTTGATTTGCAATTAATCTACACAAGAATGCTTATTAAAGGCAGGTGATGTGCAACCTGGGTGAAAAGTTGACTGATGAGGAAGTTAAGGATATGATCAAATCGGCCGATATGGACGGCGATGGTCAGGTTAATTTTGAGGGTACGTCTAAGATGATGTGATTACCAGCTATCGAAGTAGAATACCTTACACTAATGATATAGTTAAAAATCTCTTAGCCCCGCATTTCGTTACAGTGGTTGGAAGTTTTAACCAGTTTTCGGTGATCACTGAATGAGATGATAATGAAGAAATGTCATTTTCTATATTTGTAGTTGGTAAAAACTTTTTGCTAAGCTTTGAAATACTGAAATCCTTCTTTGTTTACATGGTCTAGTTGTGCAATATTTTCCATTTATGCTCTTGTAGTTCGCTATTATTTTGTTTGTTGAGATTTTATTTTTATTTGCGTAGAAAGTGTGTATTTGTTTTCTGCCATACGGCTTGACTATGAATCCACGCAATTTCCGAAGGCTTATTCGAGCTAATTTGTTTCAAGTGGGCTGGAGATTTCCCTTTATGTACTGCAAAAACTAGTTATTTGCACACCTCCACACTTTAATGAATAGACCTCTGTTTTAGTCGAGTAAACTCAACAACTTTGGGTGTGAACTTACATTCGAAACAATTCATTTTGAATGCCTCCACCCACAACTGAATGAAAGGAGGTTACATGAAATCACTTCTTACTCTGGGATACTTATTGAGTTCGCTTGTCATCTATCTCGGTATGATTTCATGGCATTGTTTATGTGGATTCTCAGTGATTCCAAAAGACACATCCATGTTGAGAATGCCTCTTAGGAGTGCATTTGGGCCAGACTATGGATAAAAGTGATTGTTGCTTACATATTGCACCACAATTCCTGACCGCATTTACTTGCAATTCGCTCTCTAAAGCTAGTGGAAAGGCATGTTTTGTGTGGCGGTTTTTCGTTCTTGATTCCCTCCTTTGATATGTCCAAGGCGAGACAAGAATAGAGCAGAGCTAACTGTCTTCTTCCACTTCCTTTTTCAGAATTTTATCACGTAATGAACCAACGACACGGTGGTCATTGAGTCGCCTCTCCTACTTTCACCACACATTCTTTCCTCTCCTGACTCTATCTCTCTCTATCTCTCTGTGATTTTTTTCTTCCTGTTTGCTCAAGTCTCCTTATTGCTAGATTAAATAAATTTTTATGGAATTCCTTCGTTTCAACTAGAGCCTTCTCATTGTATCTACGATGCGGACAAGCTGGTGCTTTTAAATGTAAAAGCTTTTTTCCATTTTAAGGTATGGTAGGAGTAGTTGTGGGGTTAAATAGAGGCATGGGAAGAGATATAGCTTGTTAGTTTATGAACTCTTGAAATTTGCTCTCTCTCAATGTTTTTGGCTAGCAATTATTTTGATCTATTGAAGAAGAAATTTTTAACGCGCGTCAAGCCTTGTAGATAGATGTGAGCCCCAATTACTGGTGACTGAATGTTCACCGAAGCATACTACGCAGTAGAAGCTGCCCTAGTTGTGAAATCACATTATGTGCATCACCTTCAGGTGGATCACGATGTGGGTGAGGTGCAGAACAAGTTCACTTTGTGGAAAAGATCTCAATAGGACCGCTCAAAAGAGCTCAAAAGTGTCGAGTAGTGGATACTTACATTTTGGATGTACAAATCGTGAATTTCTTGGAGGTTGGATAGGACGTTAAATTTGTATTCAGTGCTCTATCTTTTCCTTTATTTCACTTTCTTCTATTAACTACTACTTTCGTCATTTCAATCTAAAGTACGATTGGGATTTGCTGGAGCAGATCCGGGGAGGACCTCCTTCGTTATTTAACCTTTTAGCATGCTGGCTCACTTTGTTTAGTTACCCATTAAAAATGCCAGTTCTTGGGTTTTATTTTATGCATAGAGCTGCGAAGGTCTGGTCCTTTTAATAATTTCTGTGAAAGACTTTTACTGAGCCAGCGTCACAGCTCTGTGACATGCGCTTTGAAGTAGATAATTGGTTGCCCCAAATCGTCTGCTGCAAATGCATTGGCTGAGTCTACAGCAACAAATGTGGAGGCGGGATGCTCCCAGTCTGTGAATAATTGCATTTTTTTAGGTTTTGGACAATACTTGAATTGGCCAAGTCTATTCTCCAAGTGGCGGTGCTGCCTCGAAACACTGAGGCAGTTGGTTGGTGAGGAATGACTTTCAGCTAACGCTTGTCAACCCCGAAGGCGAAAGTTTAACGGTTTTCTTAGATCCATCAACAAAGTGTTGGACAAGTCTTCCCTTTAGCATAAGCCATCTGGTAGTCTCTGGATAGATAGTGATGACATCTAAAGGAAACGTGACAGCACGACCGAGTACTTTATCCATGTTATCACGATCTACAGAAGTGGGAAAGGCATTCGTTACACAGTGAGCGATGATATCCTCCGTGGGTGAGAAAAAATGGTCCTCCTAATGTGGTCGAATAAACCATTAACATCGCTACCATTTCTGTAGATACTGTCAGGGGTAGCAAATCCCAGAGATACTTCTCCACCTCTATTTAAATGAGCCGAGGAGGGGATTCGAATCCCGGCGAGGCCTGGAAGCATTAAGCTAGAAGTAATCAAAATCATTTGTCCACAATGAATTAAAAATCTCCCGAGTCATGGATTGTGCCCTCCTACACAACGAATTCGTACGGCATGGAGGGAAAATTATTTACCCTTTTAAAACGTTTTTAAGTGAAGTACTTTCTTTTGATCCGTGATAAACTTGCAGTCCATTTTCAACTGCGATTACACTGACTAGTCCAGTCCACTGGCTCACATTCACTCATACGAAGGTTAGAATTTTGACTATTTACAACTGCATGCACAGTTTTGCGTGAGTCAAGTTTTAACCGGGCAAAACAAAACATCCCAACGGCCACAAAGAGATAAAAGTTGTCAAATGAAGGTTTGCCCGTACAAACGATTCCTCTTTTGCTTCGGTTCCTGCTCATTTAAGCGAAAATAGTGAATGAGCAAGGTACAACGGTTACTGCCTCTGTTATGGTTCTGTTGAAGGGCAGTCAGATATGCCAAATTCACAAGATTTCTCACCAAACACAAAATAAAAGAGATAAGAGAAGATTTTTTTCTCCTATTCAGGCAGTCCATCAGTCCCTCTTATTACCGATGACATTAGAGGATAAGGCGGCCGTGTAGGTGGGGTATCCCCTCCTCTACCGACCAGCAGACAGTAAGACTAATAAATTAAATGGAGGCGTTTATGACTTTTACCGGAGAAACGCCGAGGTTTTATTAGCAGTTCAAAATTCCAGCACACTGCTAATAGCCTGTAACGGAGGCATTAGAAGGCCTCCACGTGATGCCTGTGGTGACAAGTAAGCAGTATGTGAAAAAAAAATTCCACACCAATGCAACTCGTCGAGCTCAAGCAGCAAAAAGTCAAGCACATTACCTACCCTGATGCCACGTTTCCGAGGTGGAGCAGTGGATTAAGCAATACCTCGAAGTCTACGTAAGGTGTTGTCCACCTTTCAGTTGGATTGACAGATTTTCGCTAGACTAGGGTTACCTTAAGGTGTTTTAATTATTCATGATAAATACTTGTCTAGAGTTGAGATTTCCTCAGTTTGATTAGATGTAAGGCAAGAAAAGACAATGTGCTTTATCTGCTGTTTGAAATTGAGCTTTGAAAAACTCGCTTTAAAACAGTCTTGACTGAAGTGGCAGCTGGTGATGTACAAATCCAGGATGTGAGATCGTCAAAAATTTGTTCTTGAAAGGTGAGAGGGGTTTGTGGGTTTGCGTCACAATGTGTGCAGTTAGAGGAGCGAAGGAGGAAAAACCCAATCGCCCAGATTTCGTCCACCCAATGCGAACGCTTTTATGATTCATGGCTCAAGCCTTTCTTTTTGCTTTCACCTGTAATGCGAAATCTCCAAGTTATGGAAAAGAAGGAATGCATGAATTCGCTCAAACCTTTCTCAAATGCCAGGGGATGGTCAAGTGCTTCGCATTAACTCGAGGGTTGCACAGTGATTTAAGTCACAGCACCAACACTGCCAACCTCCGCCCACAACAGTGGTTACAGAAGAGAGGTGATTTATGACTTCACCTAAGTGTAAAGTTTTTTGAGCAAAAGAAAGTAAAAAATTAAAGCCTTTCCTGCCCCTCTTTTATGCTCTTTTGCGGCTGTAGTCATGACGCACTTGTAGCCAAAGTAGAGATGACAGTGAGTGACCTGCCATCACCACCTCTGTCACTACTCAACCACTTTTTTGACAGGCAAATTACTGCTGACTCTGGTTTTGGGAAAACAAACGATTTTGCGCGTTTAAATGTTTTTTTTTCTCCTTTCATTGCATCAAGGACACAGTTTTAAGTAAATAACTGGAGTCTGTTGGATGGTCTAATTTGAGCTAAAATAAGATCGCCTTTACAGTCTGCCCTTGTGATGTGTTAGTGGTGCCCCCCGAGGCCTCCCTGAGGACGAAAAACGCCATGGTACTTGGGCAGAATATGTATTACCGGCGTTGAGGAGAGGTGAACGGGTAGGAGGAGGGTTACTGGCACGCCTCGTAGGCCATTCCACCCAGCGGAAGTACATGGGCGGAGCCTTAAGTGCCCACGAAACAAGAAGGAAGAGTTAAACAGGTAATCAAAGTAGTACATTACATCTTAGTGAGTAATTATAAAATGAACATTAAAAATTAGGAAAGGCAACGGCAAAGATACAAGGCATATTTAATGTACAACTGGTTGACACTCGTGGACTGTAATGAATGAATGCGATACCCTGTCAACCTTTAGATTTTACACGAAATATTCACCATACTTTACAATCTCGCATACTAGGATGTGAAAATGTGTCCTTAAGTAGTTTTTTACAAGCCATTCCTGGTTTGTATACATCTGTTCTAAAACAGAGCTGAGAATGTTCACACAACTACACCAATGCCTCCTTTCTCTCCCCCTGACTTCCTCTATGGTCTACGGAGGTCGGAGCTAGATATGCCCGAAAAGACGGTGAAAAAAGACTTTCTTTACAATTATGCGTGAAACAAACCTCTGGTACGCTGGAGGTGGCTGTGTTACGCCAAAAACTTTGGTCTACTACGCATTGTCGACTAAAATCAGTTTGGAATCTTCTTAGTTCTCGGCCGATTTAAGAGCTACTCCTTTCCAAAAGACGACAAATGTTAAATTTATGACTTTCAAAGGTAGTCAAGTGACTGTCGACCTTCAAAGCTCACATGATGCCCTCTGGTAAACATCCTCCATCAATTAGTCTCTTCAAAATTAGATTTGGCAGCATATCATGACACCTTGAAATTGAGAAGCCAAATAAAAAGGGATGTCACTGCAGTCACTTTCATAGCTGACAAAAATTATTTTTGTTCTTGCTAACTTTTGGCACGAATTCAAACACAATGTGATTCAATGCCTTCACTTCGACATTTCAGATTTGACAAGTCAATTGAGGGGAGAGGGGCATTATATTTTGCATTCCGGATTGAAATGGACGTCAAATTTCTAGCTGTCCGAAATCCATTACCTGTTTTGTCCACAGACTGGGTATTCTACACTTAAGAGCCACTTCTCTCTTTGGGTAGATTTTTTTCCCAAAATTACAAGAATTAGCTAATCAGATCTTCCTTAATTGGCTTGAACTCAGTGAGGCCGTATGATGTTGTCTGGTGGGGAATTTTCCCACCAAATGGCAGGCTAACTTGGATTGAATGTTATACGTTTTTCTTTTTTTAGTGTCTCTTCAGGCTGCTCCCCTTCCCCATCCTAGCAGCAGTAGTTTGATCCAGTAGCTATGGGTGACAACCTACCTCTGCTTATGTAACAAGATGCGTGCATGTATAAGACTGGCAGAACAAAAGGAACGTTAAAATTTTGCATTCACTGCACCTGACCTTGCCTTTGTTTATGTGGTATGGTAAGAGATGAGCCCTGGTTATTTGTGATTCTCATGTATCATTCCTGCTGTTATATTAGTGCATTATTAGACAGGTTGGGACATGAACTGTAAGGGCGTCACCCCAGCAAAGGCGCAGTTGGCTAGCTTATTTCACTTATTAATAGTAAATTGCTTTTTGACAGGTGCATTCAACTCTGGGGAGTGAGAAGGATGAAGAGAATTATGTGCCGTCACCAACCCTGATGGGGACTAACTAAACGCATTCATTTAAAACCACTTTTGAATTAGGAGATAGGCTAGATTTGATTTGAGCTGATTAGTTGGGTAATGCAATTTGTCGGAGGGAGATGAGCAACCAGGAGCATGGGAGGAATTTCTATGCGACGATTAGAAGTACCCAAAACTATCAAGCAGAAGTTGAATTTCCTGTAACTCTCAAACCTGACCTCCCGGTGGAGCACCTTCAACTGAAAGATTAATACCAGCGTCCTTACCACCGTTGCAGCGAGCTTCATAGATTTAAAGGCAACCTATAGCCAGCTGAACGACCTCGTTGCAACCTTGAAGCATTGTACTATCCGTTTCACGTGCCCTAGCATTTAACCTGTTCAATTTACACAAGATTCTGAATTGCGTAATCCAACTGTTGTTATGTGTTTTGCATTTCCTGCTGTTTTAGTTGCCGACTCTATGCATCACTTAGTTTGGGTGGGTTAAATTTAGCCACATTTTACGGCCCAAGTAGGCAATACTGAGGATAAAATACGAGGCAAACTAACCAATCAACAAATCATCTACTTTAGTGATAATGCCAAATGAACACTCACATTTGCTGTCATGACCGGAAAAAAAAAGCGGAACTATGGAGAGGAGAGGGAGAGAGGGACGATCAAATCAAATTGAAACTTGAGGCTCACAAAGAATGGGCAGAATGCAGGGATATGAGAAACGGCCTTCACTTTCCGACGTGGTCCCCGCTCTACAGTTACACAGTCACCTAAGGATTTAGCGAAACCTGAGGATTCTCGAAATAGGCAAGTATGACAGTGAATGGTTGTGTTCATTGTTTCCTCGAGCTTGTTGCCTCTTGTGGTAATCTATCAGGGACAGAATACCTACGGGAACGATAGGGACCATCTCGTAGAAGGGAACGTTGGCCGGATGTCCTACTAATAGATGGCCGAGGGCCCCGTGTTCCTACTGCTCGCTTGAAGTCTTCTGCTTTTACGACTTCATTCAATAAAGCTTGCCACCGCAGGACCTTTCGCACCTTCACAACAGCGATCGACTACTATGATGTGCAGGTGTCGGTGCCTGAGAGATGAAGATCCCGAATTTGACTTCTATGTCATTAAAGTGGAGGCAACCGAATGCTGAATGCCCTTCTTGTGATTGACAAGTGTTTCAGCGGTTCCATTATTCAAACCGTAGAGATCCAAGCTTGAGACAGGACTTGAAACCCCCAGAGGCGATTTACCTTCCAATCATTAAGCATCCAAGAGAAATGAGCAAAAGCGTTCTGATTAATCGGCTCCCTAGCCAGTCTTCAAAACGGAATACAACTGCGGCTATGTATCAGGGTAAAATTTCCACCAAATCAACTGAGAATACCAACCAATAATGTTATTTAACCAACTGTGGACAATTTCCGTAGCATGCATAGAAATCCTTATTTCAACTCAAAATGTGGTGGATTAGAAAGGTTTTACAGGTTCCACTACTACGGTATCACTTTACCATCAGCAGGAAATGGATAGCTCCACCCGACATTCTGCAGCATCAGTGAGACAGAGTGGAATGAAATAAAACAATTGTGTTAATGCAGTTTGGTAAAAAAGGTTGACGTTGAGCAGTTAAATTACCCTCCAAACGCAATTAGCTTTTCGACACCCAAATACGTACACTAAGTATCGTAAAGCATGCGCTAAAAAAGGGGCGAATTTTGATATTCACAAAGTGCTGCAAAACTTTACCGTAAAAGTAGCCGAAAAAAGGAGGTACAGAGTGTCTAGGAGACACCGACAATTCAACAAATGGAGAAGGTAGAGATACCCTTCACTAGCAAAGAATTTACACAGCCAAGCTCAGAAAAGGCATTTTTTGTGCCTTAGGACATGGAAAATGCTGCCTCCATGGTTTTGCAAGTGGGCGAAACAATAAAGAACTCTCAGCAAATAAGCACTAGTGGCAAATAAAAGCTAAAATTTCAGATATTTTAGTTTCTTTATACCCTTTTTCCGCCTGTGGTACAAACACTCAACTGGTACTGCGTACAACGAAATCTGACACTCAAGATGTTTCCAAAAGTTGCCACAAAACACTGAGGCGTGTACTAACCCAAAGCGCCCTGGAATTCAACCTTCTTGATTTATGAGGAGTGTACCTTTTCAAAATGCTCCACCAATATCCTACAATGGGGTCGTGTGTTAACCAACAGTACTTGTTCGTGGTTCCCCTGTGATGCTAGAGAAAGTGTACCTGCATTTAGACTCCACTTAGTGAGTATAGGCGGCTTAACCAATCAAAAAAGCCTTCTTAAATGGCAGAGTTCACGTAAAATGCGCATGCGCGTTCATTTGATACTGATGGGATGTAAGTAGCAAAAATCTTTACGACGAAATTTTCTTACCTATTTATTTCGCGGTAAATGTGGTTAAACTATGGACGTTGATTTTTCCGCACCCAAAGTCACATTTTGACATATAAAGATGAAAGGGGGTCCAAAATGAATAAAATTTGTCGTAAATTACTAAGTTCCCAGCAAAATTTACAGCCACGAACTATTAATCGCTGGTAAATCTTATTTACAGCCCCGTAAATAAAATGAGGATGTTTTGAAAGTAAAGGGGAATATTAACAAATATTTTTTATGGGATGTGAATATGAGTTTTGTCGCTAGCATCTGTACCCCTTCAAGCCGCCAAATGGCACACAAAATCCCCGATTTTTTAAGGGATAGCAACCACAAAATGCGTCTAATATTTCGTCTATGCCTCAGCGGCCGACTAGGTCTGTCCAAGCAACAGTTGTAGAATGCGGGATAACTGGTTATTACGGTTGCACCCAGGTTCCCGATATCATCCACGGTGAGAGCCAAATTTTTCCAAAAAAATACTTTTTTAAAAAAATAGTTATTCTATTGGATGGCATTTTACTAGTGCACCTGATAAAAGCATGGAGCGCATGACACTGAATTGATGCATGTTTTGGAGTGAAAACAACGGCCAAATGGAATTAACTCTTGTTTTCATGCAACGGGGTAAGTTTAGGAGAATTTTGCCTTTTTTAGCTAATGCATTCAGGTGTGCAAGTCCACAGATGGGAAAAGGGGAATTGCAATATCAGTTAAATGGTAACAGATGAGGTGGTGAACGTTTTTTCCCCACTCAACATTTGTTCATTCAATTTTTTTCTAAATCTGGGTTGAATTAGCGACTGTATTGCAAAAAGTACTGAGATTATTTGAGTGAATTAAACGCCAATGAAACTCACCGCCGAAGGGTGTTTAAACAGCCCTTGAATGATAGCCTAAACATCCGCGTAGGTGTTGCATCACAGTCAATATAAACACGGTGCTTTGAGGCGTGAAGGTTTCACTCGACGAACGAGGCGGTACCTTCAGCATGAAACTGGGACTTCATATCAACAGTCAATCAAAGTTATCTTCGAATAGGGGCGGTGTTCGGCATACCAGAGGAGGGTCTTTCAGGGAAATAATAAAAAAGACTTTTAAATCACACTAAGAGCTAAAATTCCCTTACGGCTGCAACTCCAACGTGTGGGCACAATTTTGTGCGGCTACTTCGCCCAAATTTGGGCTTTTACACACAGAAAAAAACGCTTTGCCACTTATACCGCCTTCCAGAAATAGCAATTGGGTGTGAATAATCAGTGTCTTCCTAGTTATTACAGACCAAAAATGTTGGAACAGTTACCTCCTTTTCTGTGAGATCACCTGACCCAGGGCGTGACATTTTCGAAGGTGACTAGGCAGATTCCAATCCTGAAACAGGTTAACCAGTAATAGTAATAACAACCTTAATGATCGAAACCACTTACCGATATCTAATAAACACTAAAACCTTCTAGTAAATTTTCTGGTGAAAAAAACAGCGACAAGTAACAAATGCAGCAATGTTCTTTAATCTCCTACAGTACCAAAAGTAACTAAAAAAGCCCAATGTAGCATTAAGGAATACACTGACTGCTACCCATTTATCTCCATTTAAGAAGGCTCAAAACAGGCTAAAACACGTAGCATTTCTGTGTGCATGGAGCACCGAAGCATCCATAGAAATCTCTTTAGCAATACTGCGCGATTTTTAGCAGCGGCAAATCAGCGTTCAATGGCGTCACATATGTGACGCCCCAGCGTTACAAACTCATGACCTATCTCCTGTAAGATTATGACAAATCACATGTGAAGCAAGTTAACATCTGAGCAGAAGTTGAAACGACTAAGGGGAATTACTGGCCACTATCAAAAGATTAAACCAACTCCCCTTTTAAGGTTCCAGACGATGATTAAGAAAAAAACGAGTATTTGTTGAAGGCAATAGTGTTTCATAATCTCTCTCAATGGACACAAAAAGGGAGTAGGGATAAACCAAAACAAAACTGAGTAAAACGCATGCGATGATGGCAAGCTCATAGTTCTCCTCCGCCTGTACCTCATTCTTCTAGAGACTCTTAGAGGCAAGGTTAGAGGGCATCGTGTGAGGAGGCAACATTGACTTTGATTCTATTCAAAGACAGGCAATGGGGATGAAGTATCTGTGTACCAGTATCTGCTTTCTTGGGCGAATGATGCGATTAAATCACTCCAACGCTGCGCTAAACACCACCGCTTCGCTGACAGCTGACGCTGTGGTAGCGCCGAGTCCAGAAGAACCATTACTGTTAGCAGTTGCAGTGACTTGGACAGCTTCGGTAGAAAAAGAGGGAATAACAGTGTGGGGTAGAAGAGAGGTGGGTCGATGCAACGATGCTCCCTCACTCACACCTTCCATCTCGTCTGTCATCACCACAGACTCTGTCTCCATCTCAGTTTCACCATCGGGTGCAGCGGCGAGAAGTGGAACAGCGGCGGCGGAGGTGGCGATGGTAGTAGGATGAAAAAGACAGACGGGTGCTCGGCGAGCGGTGGAGGAACGTGTCGGTGCAATCTCATAAGTGGAGACGGAGTGCGAAAGAAAGCTGTCATCGTTCTGTAGGTAGACAAGTGAGACACAATAAATCAAAGGTCCCACGCAGGCTACAGTAAGATAGACGGAATAAACTTAAACTCAAAACACCTTTGACACAAATAAAACAGCAAAAAATACCAAAGGTCGTATTCCATCTCGCAAACCCGCCAATTTGTTTGATCTAGCACGTAACTCGAAAACACATTTCAAGGGGCGCGAGAATGTTAATGAAGCCATGCAGGAAGTGAGGGATAGTTTGATGATTTTAATCAAGTAGAAATTCATCAAAATTTACGCACTGGTATAAGCTTATCTATTTCATGCGTTTAAATTGTTAAAAACGAAGTGATTTTGTCAGCCTGAAATTGAGTAATGAGATGGAGTGAAAGGGACATATCAATCATAAAAGTCAAAGCAACTCAGGCAATAGCCTCCCCATTTGTCTAAAGGCACGTTCTTACTACGATCAACATGGTCTCTTTGAAAGAAAAAGTGATGTGGGAGAAACAAGGACACCAAAGCCGGCTTTATGGTGTTGATGAAATGAACATCCAAAACAACTAGCTACATGACGAAGCGAATGCGGAAAGATCAAGTAAACTGATCGGCTCTCAAAGTGATAATGGACCGCCTCGAACAACATAAAAGTGCTTACCTTCCTCAACCAACCAAATCAAGTAAAAAAACAGTCCCAGTTGTAGTTTCCCCATTTTCCGCCAATCCATTCCTTCTCAACTTTTGGCGCCTAATAACGCTATTCTTATTTGTCTTTCAAAAAAAAAATGAGGAAGGGATTGGAAGGTACTAAAAAAATTTCTCCTCAAAAAACAAGCCACCTACTTTGCTACCTAAAATGGTACAATATGATTAGCTTGACATCACATTTACTGCAGCAATGTACTTTAGAGGAGACACAAAAGCCAGAAAACAACTTCCTCGGCATTAGCAGACCCAGTTTAGCTCTCGCCACTTGAGTTTTTGGGGTGATTCAATGGGGATCTACTTTTATCCACCGCGTGAGCTAATAAAATATGCAATGAAGATGAAGGAGGCACGCGAAATGAATCTACGAGAATCATTGTACCCGAGAGACCAAGTGTGAAGAGAATGACATGTTGCCACTAGCTGTGCATTCAGCATCCTGAAAATGGGGCAGTTCAGTCAAGCAGAAATCATATTCAATGACAGTTTGGCTTTTCAATCTAAATGTTTCGGTAGTGTGTTCTAGGAAAAAAAGTAAGAATTCGTAAGGCGAACGAAAGAATAACCTCTCATTTCTCCCAAGAACTGCCATGGATTCCAACCCGTTGAACACCGACTTATCTTTCCCAGACACAGAGGATGATGGAGGCAAAGGTCGCCTCATTCTCTTCTGCGTCATCAACTTGTCAACCTGGACGGGGCCGGCCTGATTTGTGTCTCAGGAGCCCCAACCGATAGAAGCTCCGAAAACAAGGCAGGCCAGTGGGGGGAGAATGTGGGTTCACGGTTGTAAAAAGGTAAAAATTTCCAACAAAATACGTAGGGTACTTAACTGGCCAAGAATGAAGTGCACTAGCTAACCGGAAATTTTATCCACCATGCTGTTGTCAACATTTTTGCTGAAAAAAAACTCTCCACACACCACGCCATCCATTCATGCTGAGCCAGAAACAGAATCAGCAGCCTTATAGAAAAAATTATAGCTTACCGACTCTTTGTTCATCAGTCCGGTCAGACTGTCTTAAATGCATATCAACAGTCGTAAGGACAAAAACAACAGTAAACAGGAGGGAAAACAAGGTTATGGTCCTAATCAGGTGAAAGTACTTTGGCGTGTTTAAGAGACCAAGTAGGGAAGTAAACTGAAACCTGGATGCATTGAGAAATCTCACCATTTCCATCCAATTTATGAAAGCCGAAAGGAACATCAATTAACTCAAATGAAACGAAAAAAACCTTCTCAATTCGCATAGAACGTATTCTTCTCCTGCAATAACCATTTCTTGATCCGATCAACGCTGGAGTATCGGGGTGGAGGGGGGTAAAGTCAGGTGAAAAACGAAAATGGTTGACAGTGAGTATTGGGTAAAAGAGGAAGAAAAATGTCTATCTCTACACATGCACGCAATTAAACAAGCTCAACAGGATTAATTTGGCCTTGTCAAGCGTCAAGAAGTGAAGTGAAACCGTCAAGCGTAAATCACGTCCAATTACTTCTCACCCCTCAAAGACACGGAGAAGTAGAAATCAAAATAACGAGAAGATAATTTGATAAAATCAACAAGCATAGTCTTGAAGGAAGGATTTCAAATGTATCCCTAATGTCCTTCAGCAAAGCTATGGATGAATACACTACCAGCATCATCGGGTTCGATGTAGAAAGAGGGTCCACTAAGACTATCAGTCAAATGATCAGGCAAGAGTGGCTGCAATCTTTGAAGAGAAAGTTCAGGACGAAGGAGAGGACATGGAAGCTTTCAATTAGCCATCCAGAGCTCGAAAATGATTGTTAGTATTAATGTTGTAGACCCCCTCGAACAAAAGTCGACACCCTTTCCCTCAAGACAATTTGAATGAAGAAATGGAAAAAAAATTAACCGAATGTGGAGCTATTGGCAAATAAGTAGTGAAAATTTGCTTAATAGAAGCAAGTAAAACCATTATTCTACCTAAAAAAAATTGGCAGCAACTGTAAGCAAATCAGGCTTATGGGACTTGGTCAACCAGTGAGTAAGAAGACGCTAACTTAAAGTAAAAAAGCATTTCAACCGAGTGGTTAGAATTAGAAGCTCCAAGACAGGGGGCAAAGATGGAAACTCGTACAGAATTGATAAAGGATCAGTCTGTTTCACCAAAATAGTCTCAACCAATTGAATAACCCCCAACCCTCTTGCAGCTCCTTAACTGTACCAGTTGGCATTAAGATGTCAAATGCTGTCAATAACTTCGATGCACTCGCTTCCACTCAATGCTACTAATTTTCTTATGGGAACAACATGGTCTCAGAAATCTATGCTCCTGTGCGTGAATTAGACAATCGAAGTGAGGGAGCTATCCAGGCACTTGAGAATGGAATGAGTTGACGGGAGAAAATGCGTTTGGCTGTGTACACACCAAAAGGAATGCAGTAAAAAGGCGGGCTCGTGCAAGTCACGAAGAAAATAACATCCAACAAATTATCATTTAAAACCTTTTTAATTGGCGTCTCAAAGGCACCTCAACCACCACAGCCCAGGAGTTTGAGTGTCCCAAAAAAAAAACCAATCATTCTTCATTTTTTTTACCAATTAAACTGCAGATGGAAAAGTGAAAAAAAAAGTGAGCGACGGCTTGTTAAAAGCAGTTGTCATGAGATGATAGAACACATGGATTGCAAACAACACTCGGCTGGGAGAAAATCGTGATGTCGCACATATGTGACGCTGGTGAGTAGTGGCAAACGACTATTAAATAATGGTGGGATCGTAAAGAACTAGTAATGATTTGACAGCGTAAGTAGCGATGAGGTCAAATTTAAGCAATAATTCCAAACATATGCCACAGAAAGGGATCGGGAAAAAAATGAACATAAAATTGCTATCCACAAAGTTGTCAAGGTCTGTCAATAGCGACAGAGCAATCAACCTTAGGAAACGACATGATCACATGCTAGGAAAACGCCACCGCTAGCCTTGATCAAGACAGACTTTTCATATTTAGTTGATCGAATACACTGGGAGTGGCCTGTGCCACGAAAACATCCGCCACTAGGGTCGTAGAGGGAGTTGACTACCAGTGTATAGGTGTGCCCTAATATGGGACACAAATTTCGCTTCTTTCTCCTTTTTAATCCACTTACTCGTCCCTCAATGCAAGGGACGTCACATATATATGACGTTGATAAGGAGCACGCCAATGGACAGGGAAAGGGGATTGCAGTTCATTACTATTTCAAAAAGTAGGCCCCGAAGGTTCTCACAAACCAAACCACCCAAGTTTACAACAATGGAAAGCTTGAATCAATTCAATTCAGACGAGATGCGTCTTTTAATGCCTAATGTGTTAGCCACATTTTGATTTCCATGTTACATCTATCAGGCCAGCAAGATCTCCAACCGAGAGAATGAGTGAGAAGAAACAAATGGGTGACCCAAAAACCAACATTTTGGATACACTGACAATCATAGAAGAGTAAACTCAAATAAAATAAACAAGTGCTGAGTCCAGAAATTGGTGAAAGAAGTCATCACAATGCCTCATGATACCGATTTATGTGGGTACAGCACGAAAGATCCAAAGTGAGAAGCTGAGCAAAGCAATGTCATGACAAAGGCAGAACGCAATTCTCGAACTTGTCATCTGAAGTGTATGCTATAAAATTAATTAATTTCGACCGAGGAAATTTTCAAAATCATTTCAGCAACATTCCAAAAATTTGTTCAACGATCTCAAACAGTGTAAGCTATGGAGTCAGGGTCCTCTGGATTATGCAGATTGTATGCTGGAGACATTCCCAATCCCAGAAACTTTTAGACGAAACTCCTTCCTCTTCGTGCCGAACTCCCACGCGTTGGGACATTTTCATCTCCTTCCATCTCCTCCTCCCCGCCTGGTTGGTCAATATCCAGTGAAGATGTACTTTACGGAGGTTAATGCTTCTGTTGGCCTTAAGATCGTTTAAAAAGGCGTAAATACCCGAGATTCATGGCCACCCATCGTGCTCCGAGCACCAACAGCGTGGACTTCCGCTCTGGAGTCCCCCACTTTGTTTGCTTCCGGTCGGGTTCGCAATTGGTCAATAGTGGGCTCATAAATACTCAATCCGTAGGAGCGCAGGAGCTCAGTAGCCATTCTCAGTGCCTGGAAATGGAGGACCACAGTAATGATATAACTTGGCTGGGAAAGCGATCAGACAGTGAGGTGATCATTTCGACACAACTTGGGCTGATGACGAATGGAATGGCGGGAGGCATCAACTACTCACGGCTCTGAGCTAGGAAACACAGTTACAACAAAAGGTGGAACGCCCAGCCAATTGCAACACAAAGGCCAACCTGAAAGAAAAACAGCCATTGTTTACACACCAGATTCCTCTTTGAAAGGTCTTGTAAAGGGATATATTTACACCTGAATTGGTGTAAAGCAAGAAAGAACTCAGACCGGAGGACTATGCCTTTTAGATTTGCAAAGCGTTTCAACGGCTTGAGCATGAATCTTAGATGACCTACACAGTTCCCGATGCACTAGTCTGTCAAAAACTACCATTTCCAACGGCTAAGTTTTGTGGGACCCTGAAAAACCCCTCTCCAAATCGCTAGGACTTAAACAAGAAACCTACTTCAAAAACTAGGGCATTTTAAACTCTTCTTTTAGCCAAGTAAACTGCCACTCATTTCAAAAATACGTGAGCCAAAGGGAAGAGGTGGACGTTGGAGTGGACGAAAAAAAAGTCCAACGAAGTGCCCACAGTAGAAGTTATTTTTAGGAGGAGGAGGGAAATGAACGTGTAACAGGCAAGTACTGCTGGAAGAGAGCCAAGCGTATCCCCAGTATAAACCGACCGAAGAGACGGTTTGTACTTTAATGCTTACTTTGACCAAACAAACACGAGGGGACTTAGGCGCGGCAATAAAAACTCTCCCTCACTCACTCCGTCGGAGCGCTTATTCGATACGGTTCAGCATACATGCCTAAAAATAGTCAACTTACTAACTAGGATATAAAGAAGGGTTCAAGGAGAGGTAACCGAATTTTCGAAATTTGACATAAGTCTTGTGGGGAGGGGAAATTAATTATAAGTGCTTGATATTTGCTGTTGCCTGATCTGAGCATCCAAAATAACTTCCTTTCCAATTACCCCTTGAATTTCTGTCTGCCGTCAACAGTCAACCTCGGATCCACAAATCACTGTGAGATGCCCATCAACCATTCCTGGGAAAAAAGTCCAAAGCGAAAGGACACGGTTTATGGAGGCACGAGACCGTCACTAGGGTGATGGCCGATCCATCAACACGACGAGACAACCACCCAATGGGCGCACGCGTTAGTCCAACCTGACCAATTAGGAGAAGGGGTGAAAAAAAAGACCGTGATACCGTGTACAATGAAGCAGTCAAGCCTGGGTTCGTCTGTTAAGCCCATCAGCGATTTGTTCGCATCCTCTGCATGGCTGAGGAACGAACCAGAAGGGGTTAGACGTTGCTGTGAAAATGTAACAAATTAGCTGTGGGAACCTCCTCTCTAGAATTATTGTGGGAATGAAAACGGAGTTTTTTTTTCTGTAATCACTTCAAAACGCACTTATCTGGTTCAAACGTGTTCTCCATGCCACAATAACGAAAGTAATCACAAGAAACTGGGTGGGACAAGTTTGAATGAGCAGAAGGAAAGAAAGGAAGAAAGAAAGCTTGGTTATTTAGGGCTACTTTAACAAAGTAAAACAGTAGCTCGCAGCACGAACTAAAAGTGAAGACTTGAAGGCAACCCTATATCCACAAAAGAGGGTTCTGACGGTTGAGGGGAAGGTCAATCAAAAAAGGTCTACTGAGTACATGAGGTCAATCGAATTGAACCTTTGTAAGGCCAAGTACGATTACACTAGGTTAGTAGATTCCTTTTTTTAGTTCTAAAGTCAGGCAAGTAATTCCATTCCATTGACAATTTTTGTACTTCCATCAAGAAAATCGCCCTACAACCAGATCTGCATGAACTTGACTACGGTGTCCATGACCGACGTTTCTTGGGGCACAAAGATATCGTCAAAATCACTTTCCAATTTTTAAAAAATGCCAACGCGTTGTGGGTGAAAGCAACAATTGTAAGTATGTGTGTACAGGTTGAGTGGCAACTCTTTTGGCGTTTACGTAGGAGAAAAAGCCGGTATAGAGAAGTGATACCATGGAAACGAGAGGTGGAAAGACAAAACAATGTGTGGGTAGCTAGTCTCAATTATTTACAATTTAACGGTAACTAGTGGATGAAATCAGAAGATCTGGTACCGCCCCTCATATTGTGAAAGGCTATAAAAAACCCAGACAACGAAGCAATGTTTGGATAGCAAGGGAGAGAAGAGGGAGGAAGGGGAAGGGGGAAGCAGGCTACTCCCTAACCACTTAATTAACTGCAGGGAAATGATCATGGCTGGGACATATCCCTAGAGAAAGTCCGTTACTCCTTTAGGTGAACCCGCATGAAGGTGGCTGGAAAACCGTGACCTTTTCGTTTTACTCTTACATCATCCCCATCGGTTGGATGCGTCGTCAGGGCTAACTCAACCATAGAGGCAACAATCTCGTTCAACATCTAAATAAATGGTAAAATTCATAGAAGCACTATGAATAATATCTAGACAGCAAAAAGTACACCGATGTAAGGCAGAGCCCAGGCAACCTTTGGAAAAGGAGAACTATCAGTTCTAATCAACTACACAGTGCATCCGATGAGAAGACCTAGGAGATCGGGCACAACTGAGGAGAAAATAGCAACAGAGGCAGTCGTAGAAAAGCTTTCACCACTTCTAATGTGATATACCAGAATGTGTCCTGTGTTCAGCAAATGTACCTTCTGACGCCTTGTGAGCAGTCTGATTACATACTTTCACTTCTCGAAGGCATCAATCTGATCGAATTTTCAGATTAACCCATGAGGGTTGCGTTATCGAGATCTGGTAACCTCATCAGCTTATTCACACCCCAATGGCAACTTCACGCTATCCGTATTTCCAGCCGGTTGAGACATTTCAGCTTTCCCCGCTACCTACAATATGCGCGAAGGCACATAATAAGTAGGAAGTGCGATCGGCTTCTCAAGGCAGATCGTCTTTTCAAGACAAAACACTCACGGTGTGACAGAAACCTTGATGAACTCTACCCCGCACGAAATGGTGGCCATGATTTTTAAGTCCTTACAACTCCCTTCTATCAGAACTAGCCGGAAGAGAAGCAAATCAAGAAGAGTCACCTCTCCCAAATCCAATATTCCAAAACACCTATTTGCGTGCCCTTCTGGAAACAATGTGGTGCCTTAAGACGGCGAAGTAGGTAGTGAGTGGGTAGCTTGAAGGACACACAAAAAACCACTTACTTTTATAAGTCAGTCAACAAGGAATCCAAAATGGCGCATTGTCATACCATGGAAGGAGAAAAAAGTACAGTGATGCCCTGTCAAATTTGTTGTCGTCCAGTTGCTCAACTTCCATCACTCACTTTAAACAGTACTGAAGGCTAGGCTCATCCTGATACGCTAATTCCAAATTCTTTCAATCATTTGCAACACACAATTCACCACTTTAATAATCCATCCTTGGGGATTTCATCATTCCTATAATCTGTTTTTTGTCATTTGAGGCATTCATAAACGATACTTTCAATTGCCATGTACCAAACATTCTCCAACTGTCATGCAATAAACATGACTGCCAGCTTCCGTTGCGTTCGAATCAAGAGCAACTCTGGCGTTGAAGAAAATAAGTTAAAATCACATCCTTGGGGTCACTTTCAACTGACATTATCGGTATGAGGGTAGGCTCAAAATAAGCGAAAAAGGTAGGACACAGCAAAGAGCTTTGTAACTCCAAAAGTACACCTACCTATGGTGCATAGGGCATATAAACAATCGCACTTTACAATTCGTTCTCATGGGTTAAAACGAGTAAATTAAACTAGCTGTGATGACAGCCGTACCAACTTAATCATAAAAGTTCGGAAAGACCCTTCATGCCTCCAGGTGCCTACCACCATTCTCACTCTTATAGCGGCATTATTTCACCTCCTCATATCTGCATCGCCTCTAACAAGCGGTGACTAGATAGCGAGAGCTTCACATACCTCGAGTTTGGTGCTTCATGACTTTATCATGGCACTACTTGACACTCCTTGACAAGCACCATGTGTAGCGATATAATCAGCTATCGAAGGTGACGTCAAATCACGAAAGTCCAGAGGACCGTTGCTTTTTCTTACCCCCTTATTTACACAACTTGACGCAATCAGCAACCCGTGGAAAAACAATGAGATGGGGAAAGAGGAGGCAATAAAGAAGGTGAAAACGCATTCCCGAGCCTCGCATACACAAAAGCATGATGCATACCTCAAACTCGAATAGTGTCAACCGTGATCGTGCTTGTCAATTGCAAATTAGGCGGTGTCTAGGTGATCAGACAAGAAAGATGAGAAAAAAACCTGACAAACGGGACATCTCGAATGGCGACATGGATGGGATGCTCTCCGCGATCAGGTTATACTCGGTTCATATCGACACAGGAGAGGGAGGAAAGAGCACACAAATCCAAATAGACGAACAATTCTCCCAAATGAGCCAAATTCTGGCGGCACTGATTGACCAAAGTTACTTCTAGCAACGATATTATAAAAAATAGTTCCCTCAGAACCAGTGAGCCTTCCTTAGTGCCCTAATGTGCATTTAATTTAAGGAATGAACGACGGGTATGGAAAAGCAACAAAAGCTACTTTTATTCATCAGTTTTTTTAAACAAAGAAAATAAAATAAAAGAATGAAGGACTAAGTTACATAATGCAGCCATTTCCAAAACAAAACACGGTGAAAAACCCAGTGACGCAACTTACAAGCAAAAAAGGCTTTAATCCCAGGCCTTCAAGTAGACATCAAAGTCGGATTAATTACAATTGCAATTTTTTAAGGAAAAAAACAGGAACAACCCAGCTTCTTGGCGTTTTATGTGTGTATTTACTTTAAACTGCCCTGAGCAGATGATGGAAGGTGTCAGTGCCAATGTAATCCAAGATGATTCAACAACGATGGCCCAATCTGCCGAAGCACGAATGTGGAACGTGGTTTTGGTAAACACTCAACCCACCAAAAGATGGTAGGCGAATAAAAGGCATGATGGCGAGAAGGGCCAAATTTTGAGGACAAAACGTAAAGCAGATGAGCCGGTACCGGTGTACTTGCTGTGAGGTGAATGCGACAACCCTCTCTCGTTCTCAAAACAAAACCCGGAGTTATTAAACAATAAGTCAATACATTCACCTTAGGTTTTGTGACACAAATAGCAGTATACTCTGTAGGCAGTTTTATATTCTGACCATCCTAAATATATTGCTACTAGCAGCACCAACAACAATAGGCAAGAATGGAGACATTCACCACTTTTACGTCCCAAAAAAGACAAACGGTCCTTTATACAAAGGAACACTCCAGCTATGCTGAATCCGTTACAGTTGCTTGAAAGTTGTCAATGCATAAATTATGCTGCTGATTCATCAGGGCTGAAGCATTCAAGGTGTACCAAAACGTCCTCCCTTTTGCAATTACCGAAGGTGACAAAGTGGTCAAAAGTCTTGGACTCGGGTAGGTGATCTAGTGGATTGAGGATTTGGATCATGAGAACTACACCATCAGGCCATCTTGTGTACCCTCGTTTTGTTTACCGTGTAATAAAGATTTGGGAGCAGAATCACGGGTCCTACTGAATCCATGCGGACTAACGCAATTTACTGTGCAACCGCAAGGAAAAGAAGCTCTAAAGTCATTAGTTTGTACAAAAATACATTCTCTCTCTGTACTCCATCAATAGAAAAAAGACAGAAAAAGGCGAAAGCTTCATTCAACAAAAACATTACACAACACCAGCAGCTGTTCAATTTACAATCAGAGGAGCATTGTTAAAAAAAACTAGCCAACAGAGCGTCTAAATTATTGCAAAAAATTATTGCGAAATTGTAAAGTCACTATCTCTCGCAATCCATCAAGAGCATAAAATAGCGGCATATCAAAGACGTGCCATTCCCTCCCAATGATAAAGTTGAGGTAGATGGTGCGCATATTTGGGGCTACCGCGGGGCATTTCAACTTCTCGAGTCCATCAACAAAGAAATGCATAAATGGTTTTTGTCTAAGATCAGGCGCTTTCAGCTCAGCCATAATAGAGTAATGGGAGGCGTTTTTTTCTGGCTTATAATGCAAACGTTAATATCTACCTTATATAAGATGCGCAACAGCATGGCGGTTAAAATAAATAAGCGTGAGTTAGTAGTCCATTTACCAGGTTATATTAACGGTAAGTAACGATAACGGTTCTACTTTGGCACCATTTGGGGTCCGAAACAAAACACGAACGAAGGAGCGGTCCCATGAAACAGAGCGCTAACCGTGTCAGTACTACCAGTGGAATTCGATTTGTACAGAAATATTTGGTTGCTGATTCCTTCAACGCTTAAAAGATGATTGTGAGTCACTCCACAATTAGGTAACAAAAACAGCACTGCAAAGTCGATTCTCCAGTTCAACGAAAATGTACTAACAAATACTCTGCAGGAGTCACGAACAGGCCTTATCACTTTCCAGTGAGAAGGTAAAAACATGAAGCAAGAACACTTAATTGGGCAGTGAAGACGCCTACTAAGTTCTTGATAATACAAAATGAGAAGCTATAATGCAGACACACCAAGGCCTTTCAAAACCCGTCATAAAAAGAAAGAGAAAAACAAACACAAAGGCTACTCACAGACAATCTTCCACACTGGGTCCGATTTCATATAAAAATATTGAAATGGCAAGAATAGTGCTCACTCTTACCATTCACTAAAATATAAGCTTATGGAAAAGTACTGGCTGTGGTTTTAATGACACAAAGAGCCATCCAACTTTCCATCGCTCAGTAAGGCGGCATTAAGTAATTTATCTGGAGTGTATTAGGGGATTATCACTTAATCCATTGTTAAAGCTTTGAGAATTTCTTAATGTGGTGAGTGGAATTAAACAACCAAAACAAGAAAACCGAAAAAGTTTTGCGGAAAGCTATCTGAAGAAATTCCAATGGCTTACTGGTTGCCTGTCATGGAATGCTCTCCACTCAATTGTGAGCTAGCGAAATTTTAAAACAACCGAATCATTGCATTTGGTAAGGAAAGAAACAGAAACGTACGACGAGAAGACTTGTTATGACTTACTAGAGGCAGGTCACTCCACCTCAAGTAAGCAGGATTCAGCTGTGGCGAGGTCTGCTCAAATGTGACATCGGGCGTAGCAATAGTTTCAATGGTTCGACGCAGAGTGCCGCTGCATTCCGAGGCCGACGACAAAGGCTGTCGTTGATGCTGCGTTGAAGTGGAGGGCAATAGCCCTGTCTCCTCATCACCGGAGCTATCGACAGTGAAGGCCTCGTTTCGCTGTCCACCAGCAGCCATTGTCGTCGAGGATGGTCGGCCGACGGGCGATGTGGCCTCGCCACTCTGGTAGCCCGAGGAGGGCGAGGAAGGCAGACAGGACTCCGTCCACCGGTTTTCCTTGATCAGATGCGCCAGTTCAATTATGTACTTTCCTTCTTTGTAGCGCTGGCTCACTTCAAACGCGCGTTCGTACTTCCACCCAAGGAGGGAGTTACAACCGGCGCAGTGCAAATCGGCCACTCGGTGCTGACCTGTTAGCAGAAGACGATCCTCCGCACCCGCTGACTTCACATTAACTACCTGTATACACAAGGATAGTGGGTGAAATTGTCTATTTAGGGAGATATATGGACAAGTGGGTAAGCCTAACCTTGTCGAAAAGATAGGCACGCCCTTGACTGCCTTGAAATGCCTTACTAATGAGATCATTGTGATCAGCAAGATGTGCACGGCAATGGACGCAGCTGTAAGTAATTGAAGATACTGATGGGTTAAGATACACCTGAAACTGTCGAGTCATTGTCTACCCAATTGGAAAAACAGCATATGATTCCATTTCGAGCGGTATTAGTATGGTCTATACAAACAAAACCAAAAGATTTATAATTTCGTATAAATCTTATATCCTGTAATGCCAATAAAATGCAAATTTCTTATTTTTGTCTGCATAAACAACTTTTTAAATGAAATTTAGCTAGCCGATTCTATAGTTTAAAACTCCGAATGATAAAGCAAGCAACGCATCTAATAGTGACATCTTACCTTTCTGATAAAAACTTTTATTGTTGGTTGCAAAAGTACTTTGCATTTTAGAGCTTTTTATAAATGCTGGATATCTTTTAACCCATTCGCTTGATTAATACCTTTGCACTTGTGCAGCTTACTTCTATGATTATTTAGATTTTTGAGCATACAATATAGAAATCTGCAAATTCTCTAGACAATTGCAAAAAAGCAAACATAATCCATTAATTTTTAAGACTCAAAGACTTTGATGGAGCCCTTATGTCAAGTATCCCGACCTCCTTAACTCAATTTAGTCACATCGTTTTCAAATGCAGCCTTCTTAAGACAGACAAATTTAGTTAATTTTTAATCAGTCGTTATTGCCGTCATGCTGCTCTCTGAGTCTTTCGGAAGAGCCAATGAGGAGTCTGCGCCGCACACGGAGAAAGACTGAAACACCTGAATCTTTCAACAACACTTCGGGATAATAACGATATAATTCAGTGCCATAATGCAGAATTTAAGCATATGCTTATCTCAACCGGCTGACATATAATTCGTATGGAAGATTTCAGTGGAAATGCATAACCTTAGGCAACTTATTTCATGCCGAATTATGATTTTCCATCCGTGCTCTCAGGCGCTGCGACTTTTTAACAGTGAAATCCAAGCTCTTTTTTTTTGGCTGTCCTCGCTATTTTCTGGTCTCACTCCGCCTTGGGGATGTTATGAGACGCGTGCGCCTAAAGAAAACCCTGCGGCAATGGTACAGATGGGCCTGTGGTCAATTTTCAGAAATGGCCCGCTATAAACACTATGTAACTGAAATGGAAGACGTGACAATGTTAAGCACGTGGACAAAAAAGATTACTTTGTTCCAGCCTTTAATAGTGGCAATTCTTAGCACTGCTGCTAATTTGTAGTTAGCATGTATGAAGTGTTTAACTTGTCCACGTTTGGTGGCATCTGAACTATGGACTATGAACCCAATGGAGCAAAACTTCTACTCTTTTCAACGTCCCTCCAATGAGAGTATTGCATTTACAGGAATATCAAATGCATTTATTAATAAGTGTGCTGTATATAAAAAAGCTACTTTGGGCTCATTCTTAGAGAAGTAGCAAAGTATTTTTTGAAGGCGATATTATAGCAATGCTTGAATCATTTGCTTAACTCGCGATCTTGACAACGGACTACTTAGAACGACACCAATGTACATCCATCGAGCCATGATAGTAGTTTTATAAAAGTCTCAGTGTCAGCAGTCCACTTCGTTTCCTAGCGTTATATGTTCTTTGATCTCCAGGGAAGTCTTAAGGTGCTACATTATCTTTTTACAGTAAAGATAGTAAAGATCTAACAAGCCATACTCCCTCCTTTCTCAGGCCTATTTTTTTCGCTTCCGTTCTACGGAATATGTACCGGATGGAGGGAATTTTTATTAGTATATGTAAAATTTTCTTGTACCGCACATCATAAAGCGGCTTTCTCCCTCCATTCCTCTCGATCCAAGTGCCTGAAGCTGGAAGTAGAAGGGGAATCAGCAAAAAAACTTAGGTTAGTTACAATGAGCGGTCTAATTTATTTTGACTTATTTTGTAGTCTTCAAGCAGTAAATCGCATCGTCCTGTAGAAAATTGATGGTGGAATGATGGTTTAGTGAGTAGCAAAGTTATGTCTAGGTTTGAAGGCTTTATAATGTTTTACGGTGTCGGTTCTCCTCATGTCAACCACTTTAATTGTCCCACTTACCGATAAAGGGGCATTACGAGAACAGAGAACGTCTAAGTGAACTATAGTGTGCATAGTCACACTAATGATCACATCTTAAGGTTATCTTACGAGTCACCAGCTAAAATTGTACGCCACTTTAACTCCTTTGCAACCGATGTTGCCTCTAGACAAAGTTATAATGTGGCTATCAGCTTATAAAAGGAACTACTGTAGTTCTGCCAGTCCTTGTTAGACCTGAAGCAGGCCGTACGTTTGCATTGGACCGCAACGAGAGCAATACGAAGCTGAAGGATTGTTCGCGCCTGGAAGTACTTTATAGCGCTTGCAGAATCCAGAATCATTACAAGGAGCGTGACTTGCCTGTGTTACACCTTTAAGTTTTATTAGATGGAGTAGGCAAGAAATTTTTTTTATTTTGATGTTGTTACGACGGGTAAGTGAGGGCAGTCAACTTATGCGCTAGGCCCGGAGGGACCATAAGTTACTAAGATTTGGGGGATGGTGGTTGGTGTACCTTCGGTAGGCCGAGCTTATATATGTGTATGAGCGATCCACACGTTTAAACTTGCAGGTCTGCAAGAACAGTCCATTGGGTACGGTACCTTGACTGTCTGCCATGACTAAAATCCATGTCTAAACCGCAAGAAGGATTGAGCGATGTGATGCAGTACTTTGGAAGGCTGTTTAACACTGCATTTGGTTATGAGAGCACTTTGCTCTCCACAATTGTACCTCCACTGAAAAGCATGCCCCTTAGACCATGCCCGTAGCTACGCAGCCTTTCCGTATGTCAGTAGTATATCTTTCACCATTAGCCTATGTCTCCTCACGTCGTCAGGAAGGAGAAAAAGCAAGCCAACAAAGTTTCTGTGCTGTCATAAGGTGAGCAAATTTCTGCTTAAAAGAGCTATGCGTATGATACCTCAAGTGAAAATTTTCAAATACTTCTGTTGGTATTTTCAACACTTTTAATCAGTTTAAAGTACAGTGATGTAATTTGCAGCTCGACTTGCACTGTCTCCCAGAAAAATAAAAAGTCTAACGTAAAATGACTGTAAAAATGCGGAAACCGGGAAATTACTTCAATTGCATGAACCCTTTTGCCACCGAACTTTGCTACTTTGATTAGGACTTTTGGTGAATAAATAGCATTATCAGAGCAGCATTTGACCTGTCTTTTATATCCTCGCACCTAGGTTGAAAATTTAAATAGCAAGTTCTCCACGACAATAGTTACGGAACCACTTCCTTGATACGGTTTTGGACTAAGAATTGTTAGCCTAAATCAGTCCAGTTGCATTTTAAGGGTACGGAGGGAGGTAAGACTTCAGTGTTAGCGTTCATTATTTGCACAGCTTAACTGCACGCTCCCTTCTAGGGCCTTTCTAGTTCCTTTGACATGGGAAAGAAGATGCGTTCGTGTAGTTTTTTAGATCCTGACATTCAGCTCTTATCCTTGCTTAAAAACCATGTTACTGTTGTCACTGGGGCATTTTGAGAAGGAAACGCGCTTTGATCTGGTATAGCGTCCCCAAACTGAGAGATAATGAAGAGTGCTTTGTGGTTTGGATCAAAGTCTCCCATAAAAAAAGGCCAAAAAGCCTCAACTTTCACGATTATGCGAACGACTTCATCCAGACTCTCTTAAATTTAATTAACTTTTTGCCTTCTCAGATGATCCGAATTTTAAATGACTGCAATGACTTGACACTTGTTTAGCTGTGTGTTTAAATATGCAGACTACTCAATCAGTGCGGACTTTACTTCCGCCCAGCAGTATAACCTTCGGACCATGATAAGCAACCTCCCAGTTCCTCGGTGCCTTGACAGTAGCCCGTTCTTCTGCAGTGCTTCGCCTCGTCTTAATTTCACGGAAGAGGCACCCATGTGCGTTAAGATGCATTAGTAGCTCTCCTTTTTCGACATTACTCCACTTTATACGGGTCTCTTAGGGCAAATAAACAACTTTGGGTGCTATGGCTTACTTGTGAGACGATAACAACGAATTATTTGCGACTCAAGAAGAGAAATTATTGCCGTTCCAAAAGACACAAGACAAAAATCGGTCCACATATTTGTTTGATGCAAAGCTGCAAGACGATATCGATGGTTCGATGCTTAACTCAAATCTTCCGACGTTTATAATGACGTTATATTTTAGCATTACTGCGTTGGATATTTGCTTGTTGATTTAATGAAACAGAGTTTTCGAAGTATTTCGAGAGATTGGATATTTTGCTTATAACTAGCAAGACGAAATGCTAATTTTCTCTCCCTTTTTGCGCACACTTCCTATGAGACAAACAAATCTTTTTATAGCAATAAATACGTTCTTTCCCTTTCCCTTGACGTGGCTGCGATTTTACCAACCTCTCACCGACTCTCCATCCAATAATTGTCTGCAAAAGAAGGCATCTCACTAGCGTATTTGTGATCTTTTTTCCTCTATCCTATCCTTTTCGACTTCTGGGTATGCAGCTTCCTGCCATCTCAGAATCTTGGTGAAGAGAATATCAGATGCTCCGCATTGCCGACATTCATGAAAAATAGTAAGTGAGAGTTAAAACCAAATTCCACGTTTAACTTTTTTTCACAGCAGAATGATTTCATTACTGAAATTGTACATTTATTTACGCAATCATTACTGTGGCGTTGATCATAGAAGATGATCTCAGAGGTGGCCATGCTGTGGAAGGCTAAAAGTCTGGCAGGCAGTTCCATAATAAGTCTACGACACATTGAGGGGATCAAATGCTAGCAACTGCATAGAAATGTGATGTTCAGACCTACACCACTTATAAATGGCCTCTGCTATGCTCTTAAAAGTGGACCTGTTGTCTTTATTACCTACTGATCTTACGCTTCATTGCCAAAGTCGGTACCTCACCCAATCGCATGGTTTTCTGAGTTTGGGAAGGCAGTCGGTAATGCCGGCTCACCACGAAATGAATCAGAGAAATTTTCATGTAAGGAAGTGAAAAGGTGGACTGGTTCATGCGCCAAAAGGTCACTTTGCAGCTTTTAAAGCCATCCAGCTTCTCCACAGTTCTTTGGTAAAAAACATGGATATTTTTGAGATTCTTGGACAGAGATAAGACATTAGACCAGATTGCTAAGGTCTATGTTGAAATAAAAGGACGTTTCCGGTTGAGCGTTTCAGATGGGAAGTGAAGCTGTACAAAAAGGCTGCCATTTCTTCAAAAACAAGAAGTTTAAAAGATGCCGACACATGCCAGTCCTTCCATAATTTAAATTAACTCGGCCTACATAACAACTATTTTTCATACGCTCAAACAAATTTAAAGAGGGGCAAGTAAGTTGGCCAAATCAAGTTCCTAGGGACTTATGACCGCCAACTTTTATGTGTTTTTTTAATACGATGCGACTTGAATACCAATTTATCAAATAACATTTGATAGCTTTAGTTTTTAAAACTCAAGTAAGTTATTAACAAGTAAATCGTTATTAATGAGCTTTCCCTTGATAAGTCTAGTGAAGATATATTGCTATACTTAACGCAAAGTTGATCAGACACGATGTGTCTGGTTTGAAGTTTTCGCCCCTTAAAATTTTCCTTTGATTACAGTAGAATTTATACATTTGAATTTTGAGACATAGTCTGAACCCACAAAAATCCTAAACCAATCTTACATGGATCCAGCCATTTCTTCACCATTTTTTAACATTGCGCATGATTTGCTCATGAAAAATAAACTTCAATATGTCATAAAATGGAGCAACTTGCCGTGTTTTTTTTATCTACTTGGAATTTTTAGCTTGATTGCATGTCTAAAGGTCAAAGCGCTTGGATGGGAAACCTAGACTTGAGAGTTACTGGACCAGCCAAGGGCTGTGTACTTGTCACCACTCTAAGCTGCAATTTTTGATACAAGATGTGTCCATATGGGGTGAGATTGACTAATGGGTTTAAAGGTGTGTAAAATTATGTAGCAAATTTTGGCTACTAGTTGCAACCTACTTATGAAATTTTCAGCGTCCCAAATTATAATTAATTCCTTGTCGTAAAAATGAAAATTAGGAAATTTAAAATGGAAGCAATGCATAAATGATTGCAATGAAACGTCAGATAAAATTGGCTGATGTAAACCATGTGTCCGTTTTGATAGCATGCATGCAGCCCTTTTAGTCAACACTCTAGACAACTGGCTGTTGTTAGTCAAGGCAGGTTGTAAGTAGATATTAGCTAAACTCTCTTTTAATCAAAAATGAAGGTGACATGGCTGGGGAATAGCATATCTAGTGGGTGCAACTACAGCCAAAATCTCCTTTTTCGTCAAATCAAATAAGATCGGTTTGCAGACAGGCGCAATGTTCTGCTAAATCGTCCAATTCTACGAAACCTCTTGAACACCAAATCAATCTTTCAAAGGTAATGATTATGACGAATTGAAGGTTCCCAAGCCACCAGCAGGGCTTCACAACTCTGCCAATTCACTCAGGCAATGATAATACCAAAGGAATACTATGGAAGGATGTTAATGACACTTGGGTAGCGCGGTTTTAGAACGGAACACTTCTTTTAAATCAAGATCTCCGGAGATCCTGGAAACCGTTTTTCGCACTAACTTTTTACATATGCGCCATTCATATGCTTGGCGGTGACAACGAGGAAATGCGGCGTCTGCCATTGCATTCTTTTGGTATGTACACATAACCCAGCATTTTTCCACAATCCTCTTCTACTTTTTGGTCCATCTTAATGGAAAGATCACAATGTGGAGGCGCAACAACTTGCTAGGCCGATTCTCTTCCTTTTATAAAAATTGATGTTGCATTTTCATGCAGCCCTTTTAACACTTCAAAAGTCGTTTGCTACCTCAACCCTATGAACACCCCCGCGAAAACAATGGGCAGAGTGCAAAACTGCAACTTGATTTAATGCTACATTTTGGAATGCAGCAATTTCTTTAAAGTACACCTAACTTATTTATCCCCTCGGGGACAAATGCTAGCACCCGAAGTTCCTAAATTTTTTTTCCCTCGTGCGGCAGATAGCATCGAAAATAAGGGAAAACCCACTTTAGAGTGAAAAAAATGAGCGCACAACTTGGTCGCGCCCTATATTATGCACTTGTCTGGGTTTTAAGTTGCCTGACTTGGGTGAAACCAAGTAAATACGATCTGTCTGCACAAAATACGCCTTTTTTGGAGCTATCAGGGGCTACGTTTAAACTAAGTGGGTTGCCATGTCTTGAGAGTTGTAACCACCCATCTAATAAATCCGTATTTATTAGGACTTTAGTTGAAAAGCAATTCGTGGTTGTCGGCCCGCAGCAGGTTGGATGAAGTTAATGGTATTAGACATAAATCCCGACTTCTCGTAAATAATTTATCGCTTGATTTTTCCAAGAAAGTGTAGTACTATCTCATGGTTTTGGAGGGATTTTTCTCACAACTGAAGTAACAAAAGATTTAAAGATTTGTAGCATGCAAACACAACATTACTTATATAAAAGAATGAGAATCGTCTCACGCGTTGTCAAGTTGCCAATTTCCGGTCGGAAGCTAGGAGCGAATTTTCGAGAAACGCTGGGTTCGACTTGGAAGAGATGGGGTTGTAGGGGATCAAGTTAAAGAAGCCGTTTTGGATTCTGCGTAGCTGTTTGAAAGTCTTATTCTGAAAGAACTTTCACCGGATGGCATTGGGGATTAGTGCGACCCAAAGTGCCATCATTGATACCTTACATTTCGGTTTTATTATCCGCACCACATAAGTAAGTCAGTCGGTGACAACAGAGACTTCAATGTATCACCCGACAACGTCAATGGTAAAGTCTGATAGCAAATCATAATTATACCATCCAGACAATGGATTTGGCATGCACAAGGAAACGTTCCTGGTAGGGTTTGGTTAAAATGTCCTCAAAAGGCTTTGAAGTTTTGGACGATTAACCCAAAAGTTGTGCATGACCTCAAATCAGTCCTCGTTTAGGTTGGACATTTAATTTGGCAATTTCTACTTGTATAAGTGTTCATATGGTTCACAATTTCCCATCCTCGATAGGAACAGTGGCTGCTTCATTTGGAAGGTAGGACGTCCTTCCACTCTCGCACAGAGACAGTAAGGCAGTTTTCCACTGTCCCATTGATATCGTAAATAAATGCCAGCAGCGTGACTGAAAAGATGATATTCCAAGGGAAATGACATGGCTTAAAGGAGACTTTGGCTAATTTTTAGGTGTTAAGTTATCTAATAAATTTAGAAATTTGAATACAGCACCTGTGGCTGATTCGTAGGGATAAAGGCATAAGAGCATAAGGCTTCGCCTTGGCTTAGGGTAGATGTCATGTAGGTATTAGCGCATTTATGTGCGTCAAGACCCATCCACTGCCTTCTCCAGAGTCGCATATTTCACCTTCCCAACTGGTGCATCGTAAACACAACTGAAGTAGTCGAGTCAGAAGTGTGCGTGGTTTGCGTTTCCATGGGTGTGGTGTAATAATTGCTCCAAATTGTGCAAGGAGAAAACAGGCCTGTCGTAGAAGGATTGGAGCCAATGTCGCGTTGTTCGCACTCCTTCACACCACACTAGCAGGACCTCCAAGAATTTTAGGCGAAATGGAGAAGTGAGCCTCAATAACCCACACAAAACTAGATTGCTGCCAAGGGAATGGATAGACAGGAAGTAGGAATTCACTGAGTACATGCAGTCACAGAAAGGGGATTCAAGGATAGGTTGGTGCCTCCCAGAATTTCCAGCTACAAATACGCCGTGTGCTAGCACTGCTACTTTTGCGTTGGTAACGCGTACTGATCACGGAAGGGAGATGACATCCACTATGACCTCACGAAACAGCGCAAATATCTGGTCTCGACCTTGAGCATCGTGTTTCTTAGCCTTCAGGACGCAATGTACAAGATGAAAAGTACAACCAACCTACTTCCTGGTGGGATGAAGATTCAGTACTGCTCGAGAGACATGTTACATTGCCAAAGGCATGCTGTTGGGTCCCATGGCCTTGTAAAGGAGATGCTATTGAGCAATAAGGATTATTTCATAGAGAACAACCAATTTTGCTCAAACTTGTGTTGCCACATCTACTGTCTTCTCCTGAAGTTAAAAGACCTCTACATTCATTATCAGGTTTATGCCTTGCTAATAAAGGCCTCATTCCAATGAAGCACTCCCTTCTCAGATTCTGGCCTGTTAATTAAATGTTTCTATTTGGAAATCAGTGAGGACAAAGGTTAATTTTCTCCAAAGTATGCTTTGCTTACATTTTTAAGTGGTCTTCCTAAAAATTGACAATAAGGTAATTGTTTGGCTGCTAACCTCTTTGATGCCTAAATTGTTATTATTGAAGTGCAAAAATTTTAGTCTCTTAAATTCACCATCGACACTGGAAGTGAGATAACCATCTTTTCAAACACTTTGGCGTCTCCACAAAACGTTAACCTATCCTCTCTTTTAATGCATGAAGGGTAGTTAAAGCATGCAAATTCACTCACCGGTTCCACTTCAAACGTAGTTTTAGACATTTATTGCAGAGCTTGACATCTCTTAAAATGTCACCTTTTTGCTTCCCTTTTTGCGTAGATCAAACCAAAACCATTAATTATTATCACCTGTAACTTCTCTCGGGCCATCAAAGATTTATTTTCAAACAAAACGTTTGACTTTAAAATGGGAAATTTTCCTATTTAGTGAACTGAAACTTGGCAATATCTGAAACAGGGTAACCTTAGCGCCCAACAAAGCATGCTTCCTTGTCATTTAAAAGTACTCTCATTCATTAACTCATTTCCATGCTCTAATTAGAGATTGGTTCATTACCCCCCAGTATTCACCAAGCCAAAGGTAAAGAGGCTTCTTTTACATGCCCACTAACTAAGCAAAGGTTTTTTTAGACCTGGATTCACCTAAATGTAAGGATTAATAAACTGTTTCCATTAATTATGAGTTGCCTTGGTGCAGATGGGTGTCTTAATGCTTTCCTTACCAGGACCTCAGTGGATGGTCTATGCGTTTTATTGTTCTGCTTTCAAAAACCCAAATACTGAGATTTTAGTTGAGCAGTGAAGACTGCCTTCCCTCTCATTGTGTTTGGAGTTAGTTAATCGAGTTAAGTCACAAGGTTTGGTGAAAGGACTTTGGAAAACCAGAGCAACTCACATTCAAAGGAATAGCATTTGACGAATGTGACGTCTAAAGGTGGTGTCATTCAATCAGACCACTCAGGAGTTCCATCAAATGTCAAAGGCAGTACAGAGGCTGGTAGGAGTTTCTCGTCAGATTTGTTGCGCAGCATTTGAAGAAGGCAAGGCCTGCAGTCGTTTGCCGACTAAAATTACTTGTGAAGAGGAAAGGCTGAGGAATTTCCATCTTCTTAAACTTATAAAAGAGCGTTCTTGCTTATTGTCGTACGAAACTTTTCCTTCCCATCTGACAGTTTTCAAGATAGGCATGCTTTATCTCCACAAGAGAGAGGTTTTCTTCAAAACATCCAACGCAATGCAAGGGTTTTCTAACAAAAATTGTCCCTAAAATAACCACATTGGGATGAGAAAGAGTTACCTCCCCATCCTTCCCATTCCCATTGTTATTCTACGGAGAGATATTTATCACCATGGCGTTGGCACTAGACAGATGGCGTTAGCAGATCAAAGCGAGAAGGAGAGGTGGTGCTTTGCTTCTAGAGACAAAGTTTTTTTATGAAAGGAAGGCTCACAACTAGCCTTTACCCTGTGGCGAAGGGATATTACTCTACCGAAATGGATATTGCAATAGGCGTTCTGGAATGCGTTAGCTTATTTGATAACTCATACCACCGATTCCTCTATCGACAGCAGCAACGCCTTTTGCAATTTTGATTGTGAGGTAAACCAAGATCTGGGACATTCAAAGTCACTGTGATATACTGTCCCCTTTAGGCGTCATTGATACCACAAGGGTAACCTATGCTACTAGTCTCAGTCATACGGTAAGTTATTGCCATCCTCAATTGTCTGCAGGAGACAAAATTCCTTCCACCGAAGTCAGATAGTGGCAGTTAGTGTCACCAAAGTAAGACAGGTTGAGTAACTCAATATCCACCTTCATGGAATAGTGAATGGAGAATTTCGCTCTACCTGCTTATTCCAAAAGTCTTTATTGTAAGTTTTAGTTTCGTTCAAAATTCTGTTAACACATTATAATGCTTTGCCGATTGCACAGGCAATCAACTTGTCAGAAAGAATCGACCGCATGGGTCATTCAGACAAGGAGGCCTGTAGGCGCTCATGTACATTCATTACTTTCACCTCTGACATGAAACTGTCTCACCAATTAATCTAGCGTCCATTTTTAAGTAAAAAAGTCTCAACCGGTTGGAGCTAGACTGTCGTCTTTTTAATTGCTACATTCGCCTCTCTTTAACCGTCAGTTTAGACGCTAGTCATGCAACAGCGGAGCAAGATGACAGCCAAGTGAATGACATTAAGCGATCTTAGCATTCTCCATGGACTAATTCGAATGGATTAATGTTAGAGGAGCCACTTCTGCCAATGTATGTACGTCGAGGTCCTACGAGATAAAGGGAACATTGTGACCCTAAAGATTACACTGAGGCTTTCAACGTATCTGTCCCTCCTTGACTACATTCACTCTCTGGACTCATAACGGATCGTCGCATAGGTCTATACGATTCTACTGAAATCCTAATGTTGTTCCCCCATTTGAGCAAGTCATTGCTTCCCAATCTCCATGCTCTAGGGCAGGTGAAGAAGGAAGTTGCCTTTACTGCAACGAAGATTAAATAATCACCTTCAAAATGGACTGTAAAAAACAATAGCTAGTGAAAATAAAGGCAGTACAAGTTGTTAACATCATTTTTAACAATTCATTTGCGCGGTCATTAGTGAACTCAATGGCCTGCAAAACTTAGACATCCCTCTTTTTAATTTACACCCTTTCTCATAGTGACTTATAAGGGTGCAACCATGTAGGAGTAATGAGGCCTTGTCTTGTTCCTCAGTTGACACATCTTACAGGCTACTAACAAGGTACGTCTGCTAAGTGAGATTAGCAGGCTGAATGACATGCGATAACTGTCATGACCAGAGCCTAAGGGGTAAAAGATCACCGATTCCCCCAAGACAGAGGGATATACCAGCTGGTCAATGGGAGACGCCAAAAAGTGATAAATTAAAAATCAAAGGAAGCCTTCTACTCCTCGAGCAGCTTCCACGATCCAGAGCTCCATAATCCAACATGGACGAAATTTGGAGATGTTTTTATTTTAATGTGTAATATTCCATTGTGATGTTTTAGACCATACTTTGTAAATGTTATGACAACCTAAAAGATCTATAAAGTGCTTGAAATGACATTTTGGGGGATATTCCCTGGGATACATTCACTTTTTGTTTAGAAAGTTCTGTAAATCGTAAAATCATCGCATTGCGAATGTTTACTGTTTGATTTGGCAAAAGAATGAGCCTTGCTGTGGATACACTCGGATGTCGAAATGGCTGACTAAACAGAAGTCAATTCACTCGTCCTGCTAACCTTTCACCTCTCTAGTATTTTAGCAATGGACACGCTCTCAAGTACTCAAGCTGTATAAAGTCTTCTGAGACCAACGATAGGAAACCCGTTTTACAGAATGGTCCCATTACCAAATCGACATAGATAGAGAGCTATCATTGTGAATAGTCGCATCACCAGAGACTTGCAGTAAAGGAAGTGGTGTAACTTTTGATAGCTCTCTTAATCTCAAATTCGGCATTGTGGACAGATTTGAGCGTCAGAGCTGGCCATATCGTGCTCTACTTGATGGGGAGAAAATTGAGTTCTTGATGCCTCTGATTATTACAGAGAGTTTATAGGCACACAATATTGAGTTACTGGACAGTAAAAAAAAGCGCCAAAATAGTAGGGGGGAAAAATTTATGCAGCATTATGATTAATTATTAAAAGGTTGAACTTTAAAGCAACTGTTTCTACGACTGACTATAGACATAAGAAATGAATTTTCCTTAGCCTCAAACAACGCAACGCAAAGGAATAACCAATGTAGACGTCCATATCCACAAGCTGTATCTCGACGCTATCGTGCGTTTATTGTTCGTACTTACCTTGTGAAGGACCGAGGTAGAAGGCCGGTTTTTTCGAGACTTTGTTTATTTAAGGCGCTTACTCTGCATCAACTTCACCGATCTTCACATATTTGGCCACCAAGGGGCTGAATTGGTTAGTGTTGTCTTAGTATTCCACCAGTAGAATACCATGATGAACGAATCTACCCAGAACACGCTAGAATAAAAGGGTGTATATACAAGAAGGTGTCTGTTTTGGCAGATTTAGGTGATAAGAAGAACATCAGCATTCCACACCTTGCACCGATCAATTGTGTAAAGGATGGCAATGATGACAAGGGAGAGGAAGAAGATACTAAGGGGCCAGAAGAGAGCATTGAATATGGTGGAAAGCTGGTAAACTTTGTACATCAAGGCCTCGTCGTCATGCTGCGCGGAGACGAAGCAACGGAAGGGACCCCGACTCTGTAAACTCAGACGGAACATTTGGACCGCGAAGTCGTTTTCCTCTTGCCGCTGGAGGCAGGAACTTGTTGCGCACTAGATAGACAAAGAGATAGGTTGGCGACTGTTGTTCATAAATGAAGTAAAAGGATTTTAGAGAAGGAATTGAAAGTTTTGTTTAAGAGTTTGATGAATCCCCCACTGCGGTCAGCAAAATGGACTTTTAAGGTCACATGACTTTCACTCTATAGAGAGTAGCAAATAAGGGAGAAAGGGTGGCTATTTCGATCCTGGAGAACCATGCCCACTAATGGAGTTACAAGTGACAGAATCTAGGAAGGGAGGAATAACACACATCGGTTTTAATGGAATAAGTTAAGGAAAGAAAGCAATTTACATTGCTGTAACATGGTGTCATCTTACGCACTGGGCAGATAGGACGGATTTTGGAGGAAAAGCATTAAAGTCAGTCATCGCTAGGGGAAGGAATGAATTGACAGGTTGAATGAAAGGAGGGGTGTAAAAACACAGTCGTCTTCAACAAATAAATCATGCGGTTGAATGTTGAAGGGGATTAGAAATGAAGGCTATCGCCTAATGATCAAAAAATATCGGTACCGACTCATGATTACAGTCGGAGAAATTTAATGCAGAAAAAAACGCTATTCTAACAACTTTGAATTACTTTGTTCTTTACTTAAGAAGGCAAAAGACCCTATCTTAGAGAACTAATGTCCCAAAACGCTCAAAACCCGTGAAAATTCAAGATTTGAAAGAGTAGAGATGAATAAAGTCGTCCGTCTCATTTAAAATTTAAAGTTGCCGCGCTGCTGCTCCCTAATAACACACTCGCCTTCGTTAGAGCATTTATAAAGTTTCTCGTGAATATCTTCCACTTAAAAATTCATTATCACTTTAGTGCTGAAACATTTTTCTCCCGAGGTTCCGAGACACTCTCTCCCTCGATTAACATTCTTAGCTTTCCAAAGAGGTCCATTGCATACTTCTGAATGGCTAAATTTTCTAAAATACAATTAACTTTAGCCTCTGTGCGTTGTTTTGTTTGATATTTACTTAGGGGTACACTACCGCTAGTAGTGCCTCATTTCCAGTTCCGAGCTGTTGACAATTTTGAAAGGCGGCTCAACCAGGAGGATGCACGAAATGGGCTCAAAGGAAGGAGAGTCTTTAAAAAGCAAGTTAAAAGCCGACCGAGGTTTGTGAACCGACCTAAGCCAAATCATTTGAAGGTAAATTTAGCATCAAGTCAGTTCGACGCAGCTTTTCATCCGGCTGCCAATTTGACAGCTGACGGGTAAGAATTTGTCTCATTAATCGGAGACAAAGGGACGAATTTTTGGTCTTTCCCTGTCAATGCGACTACACCTCTTCAAGGGTGCCTAGTTGGAAAGGGAGGATACTTGTAGTACGGCAAGACTAGTCGTTTCAAGTTTCGATTAGATGAATAGCTTTTTCTCCTTTAAAAAAGTACTGCAGATCCCGGTGCAACACTCAAAAGCTAGAGAAATGAGACAGGAAATATATGACCATTTGAGTTCAAGTTTGGTAAAATAATGAATCACTACTGGACACGGTTGTGGTGGGTTGGATTTTGTAGTCTACTCAACCAGTGTCTGGTTGGGATTCGTGGTTTTAAAGGTCATTGACAGATTCTAAATAAGCCTTTGTGTAGAGAAGTTCACCAGGGACAAAGTGACTCGCGATTATTCATCCAATGATTTTGAGATGGTTCTCCTTCCCCAAAAGCGGTGTTGGAAAGGGGATACAGACGACCGACTTGCAAGCTTATTCCACCGACGCGCCGCGAAAGGAAAAGATCATAACGACAAAATTGAGTTCGCTTTACCTTTTAGATTAGACACAACACAGATGCTCTACACATATTTCTTACGGTTTACTTAAATTTGTGCAATTTTTGTCCATGTTTCATTAGCATTATTATACCACGCTACCCACTGCATATCCTGGTGGATCTTGCCCAGTTCAACGCAACAATCACCCATTTCGCCGGATTCTTACTCATTAGTCGCTTTTTAATTTTATAACCGCAATAATATTTTTTTACCTCTGAGAATGATGTGAATATATTTGAGGAATCATTGGGTTGTTTACTGATTTTTCTTCCACAGTTTCAACTTTCGGTCGCATCAACAGGCATAGTAATGAATTGTTGACAAAAAAAACAATTTTATTTTTCGACTATTTTGTTTTTTGTTAAGTTTATTAATGCTCTTTTTAAATATGAAGTATGAAGGCCATCGGTAGCTATTACTTATAATATTATTTTGAATCAAGAAAATAATTGGGTGGATGATATGGTAAATAAGTAGTATTTACGGACTAAAGGAAAGCACTTTAACTTAGTTGAATGAATGTGGGGAATGCTAGAATGTTTTGGGACAAAAATAAAATCCTGGGTTGTAGTTGTCATGCGAGGCATTAAAAGCACTTATCCAAAAAGGCTTTCCTACGAAATCACTTCGAATCATTTGGATGAATATCCCAGTCCCACGTAGGGAGCGCTAAAAGTGGAGCGTAAATGGAAGGTATTAGGCCCATCCAACCAAAATTCAGGTCAAAACGAGGTCGCACTATGTCCACAGAATTTTAAGGGCTAGAATACATATGATTGGCAGAAGAATAATTCTGCAAGTGCTTAACCTTATTTATCCGCCATCGTGGCAAAGTTGCTAAAATGAGATGGTTCAGAAACGGAACTAATAGTGTCTATTTTAAGCTGGCGTCCTGCTTAATGAGAGCACAGAACAAAATCCCGAAGACCTGCGGTAGCCTGAGGCCTTGATGAAAGAAGGTGTAACTATAAAAAGAACGAAATAATTGTTTTGAAATACGCTGGTTATTTAACACTCAAGCTCAGTAATGGAGGCCAATCGGGTCTCCTCCACTGTACCTGTACTGGGTGGGCAGGAAATTGAGCCGGGCTAGTAGTCCTAAGCTGTGCTGTAAGTCTAATACATGTGCATTATGCTCTAGTGCACTTACCTCGCTGATTCCTTGGAGTACGATAAAAGGAATAAAGCAGAAAACTTCCAGAGAATGAAATCTATGCAAATGCTAGAGAAGGCATTTGTCACGATGGCGCGTACGTCATTTACTAGCGTTTGGTCCTTTGAAAGCATCTAAACATTATATATTGCCATTCGCAAGGATATTAGTTATTTTTGTCTCACATTCATGAAAATTCATTAAAATAATTAGCTAGTATTGTAATAATTTGTTCGTTCAAACTGCCGGTTTCGGTCACTTGGGTGGCCATATTGTACCAGCCGGTTGGCCGACCTCCGGGCCGTGCCAACAGCCCCCAATCCCCCTGGTTCCAGAATAGATATTCTGCCCTAGTAATATGCCTTCTGTTACCCTAAAGGAAGTCTCGGGACGCTACATTGGTGGTAGCGGAAAGCGGACCCGACTTTGATGGAGTTTATCCTGCTCAATGCCGCTTCTGGCAAGCTTTGGCGGTGTGAAAGAAGTGCATATGCTACAGATGGGAGAGTTTTTTACATCCCATAAGCGAAGGGCTGAGATCGACACCCATCTTCGGCATCTGCCTCGCCCTCGTGTTCTGCAGAGAAGCTATTAACAACTGAAGCGACACTAGCCTTAAAATCCAAGTCCATTGGAGCTGTTAAGAGTGATCAGCGACATTGTGGTCAAGCATTCTCCGGCTCTAATATACCCTTGCGCTTCCTCTACGTCATCAAAAAGCCTGGAATCACAATATGTGTTGTGTGTCTCGACCCATTCGAAAACTTGGATTCGTACCCCCATCTTTCATTGGGCCACATTATCGTGGGAGAGGAGGACTAAGAAATGCGCATTTGCTGCACCGAGTGTTACGCGGAATCGATGGCACTACAAGAACACATGCTCTCGAATCTCGATGACTGGCATGGTTGGCTCGTGGGTGCATCCCGCAGCACTGATTACGTTGTGATGGTTGACACAAGGGACTGACCAAGGGGAGCGTCGGATACGACGCTCGAAAGAGGAGAGGGGCTGTGTAATACTTTATTTGTTAGGACTGCCAGTTTCGGTCACTGGGGTGGCCAAATTGCACTAGCCGGTTGGCCGGCCTCCGGGCCGTGCCAACAGCCCCAAGCCCTCTGGTTCCAGAATATATATTCTGCCCTAGTACTATGCCTTCTTTTACCTTAAGGGAAGTCTCGGTACACTACAAGTATCACTAAAAAAATCACCAGAAGAAAGGATACATTTGAAGGCCACATCAGTGAAGGTTGCGTTTGTGGGTATTATTTGAGCAGGCATTGCTCACAATGTGTTGAAGGGGTCTAGTTTATTTGTTTCAAAGAGTTAATGTGCACCGTAAAATTTGGTCTGGAAGCTATTGTAACTGGTAGAAAATCTTCGTGGATCTTGTAATCCACTATTGGTTAAAAATGTCGGTGCCATGAGATGATTAACACCATTTGGTTCGCGTGCTACTCATTGTACCAAAAACCGTTTTTTACCGCGCTCAATCTTCACAATTGATCGGAGATTTAACCGTACAGCATCGTTTAATTTTATTTTGTTTTTTCCATAGTAGCCAAACATGTGCAGATTTTGCAAGTCCCGAAAAATCTAACTTTCCAGCCCATAATCACAAAGCGTAGGTATTTTGTTATTTAGTTATTTCGGTCAAATCAAAGAATTGGAGGAGGTGCAAACTGAACTGTTCATTCAAGAAAGTGGTTGAAGAAATAAAAGACAGTATCAAGAACTTCAATACCTTTATAAGTTGCAGAAATACCACCCACTTGTGGTTATTTTTTTTATCAATTATAACATGGCCTTATAAGTCCATTCTTTTGCTTTGTGAAGAAAACCTTAAGTTAAGTAATAGTTTTGGTTTCTTTAGATATATTTATTTTTAGTTCACTAGTTTATTTGTTTCCATGACTTCGTTGAAGTCCCATACTTCAATGTAAGAGCCTTTTTTCAGGCAACTTTAGTTTCTTGCCTCAGTAAAGGTAATAAATGATCTAGTCTTTAACTAAGATCCGGAGACTATGAGTCACTGAAGCCAGCGCCGAGTTTTTAGGACTCTCTATTAACTTGGATCACCTCGATGCATGCCATTTTACTTTAACTCATCTCATCCAGCATCTCTAGACAGAATAAATAAATAATAAATGAAGCATGTTAGGTGGAATGCGTAAACATTGCACCTCTTTTTTATTTTAATTCAAAATAATCCTAAATCACCTTAAATCCTGCACTTGGCTAGTGATGAGGTTGGACCTTAAAGGTGGTATTACCTGTTAGTTCAAATTATGAGCAGCCCTCAGCCAAATTTGCCATTGACAGTAACATTTTCAACCTAGTTAGAGTCATGAGTTCATCGTTGCGTGAGGTGGAATTGATTCGTCTATTATCAGATGTTTTTAAAACCATTTGTGATATTAACCCTATTTTGTCGTCACAATGGCAGTGTCACGATGAGGCAGTGAGCCTAGATTAGATAAATTACATTTAGAAGGATAGGATCCCTCTATCTAAGGCAGTTGATAAGTAAAATATAATTAATTTTTATGCAAATCTGAGTGTTAAGCCAATTCCATTGTTTAGCGGTGGGGCATAAATCCTATCTCTCACCACTAATGCACTCGACCTATGAGTTTATGCAAAATTTGGGCAGAAAATTAGGCAACTGCTAGGATAAGGGCAAAGAGGAGCCTATTTTTGTCTACGAATAGTGAAAAGACCTTTTTATTCACTTTATATAACAAAAGAGGTATTTGTAGGTAGTCACCTTTTTGGACTGCTTACATCACACTAAAAATTGTTTTCTCCAGGTTTGCTTGAGAGGTTTTCAGTAAAATAATTTGAGCTTTTTCAAACTGATGGGGAACGATTTGCTTTACTTTTTCCATCTGTGCTTTTGAGATGGCGTGAGAACTGGAAGACGGATGTCCACAAGGAAACCTCTAGAATGGTTGAAGCAACCCAAGACAAGAAAAATTTAATCGGGGGTCTATCCAATGGTGCAATCATTTACTTCGAATGAATTTTCATCTTAGTCTCACTAAGTTCAACTTTTTTTTTAGCTACACCTCTAAAACAAATGGTCTACACTTTGAGATAGGAACACTGATAGGATCCTGTCCTACCACCTCTGCAGACCTCGTCTGTCTGGTTCTCGGCACAGTTTTCACTTTGTTTTGACTGTTTTCACTTAACTTCTGTTATAGCCATTACTAGAAGCAAACCGAATTTCTATTTTGTCGCTTCGCTTGAGGTCAGTCTGTGACTCATCATGAAACTGGCCACTAATTGGGAGATGCCTTAATTGGGGTCTAAATGTGCTTGGAAAATGAACAATAAAAATGAAAAGTAGCCTTGTTTTTCGCCTCACTAAAGCGCCTGATGTGATATAATGGGGAAAGATAGTTTATTTCGTACTTCAAAGCGTTTCGGCTAAGTGGTGATTTGTTTGAAGCCTGTTCAGCCAATATGGGTAATTAAGCTATCTCTTGATCTTTATCTTTTTTGAAGTTCTTTAAGGTTGTGCAATTTGAAGTTCATTTTAAGGCATAAAAATTGATAAGTGCATTTTTTTTATTTTGCGCTCTGGATTGCTTACCCCATAGCTTCGGTAGTTTTGATGTGTGACGATGGTATCGAAGAGTAACCCTGTGCGGTTTTTATTATCCTTCTCAAAGACAATCGTAACACGGAGACAAGGGAAGGAGGAGCGCTCCTTCGAACACTTGTTCTCGCACTTGAGCCGACCAACCAGGTGGAGTTCAATCTTCGCCACCACGCAGATGCCGGGCTCAAATTCGGACTCGTGGAAGTAGGGCAAAACAAGCATGTGGACTAGGAAGGAGCCAACTATGAGGGACGTGGTCAAGGTCACCGCGCAGACAATGTAGGTAACCTTAATGAGGGCCACCATTGAGCGGCGTCGAGGACGTGATTGCACAGTCATATCTGGCGTCTCATTCCGTTACATTGCGAGTCTCGGATATGCTTTCATCAACACCGGAACCTGAGGACCAACCTGTCCTTCGGATTGTTGTGATTGGTTCAATAATTGACCAATAGGATGCCCTGATTGCATGGAAATTTCTCTTGAGGTTAATGCGCAAACACACCTCGTTCCAGCTGAGCAAAACGTGGAGAAGATTAGACCATCTAGCAGCGGAAAGGCTCACATCTTTATGAAGTGCCTTCTTGCAGCATCGTTATTTCCCATATTTTTATTGGTCACATATATATCTGTGTTTAATTAGCCTAAAATTCCAATTCATAGCTAAAAGGTTTATGTAAGGTGTGTCTTAAGGTATGCAAACTTTGTATTGCCAATTTCACCGAGAAACCACAAACAATCGCTGCATTTTTTGTCCGACTTATTAGTCTTGTGATAATTCCTCTACTTAAATGATGGTAAATTAATGGACTAGGATGCATTTGATTTAAAATATTCAAATTTTTCACCATCAAAAATGGCATTTCATTCTGTTTGCTAGGAGTTCAACAAAACTTTTTTTGATGGTTTTCTACAATTTTTAGATACAGGTACAAATTAATGACCCACTTCATAAAATTCGCTCCCTTTCCTTCATATAAGTGAAAATTTTTAGGCAAGACATTCAATGTTAGAGGGAATGTGATAGTGCACTGGTAATGACGTAGGTGCACTATTTATTAGAGATGGAGACAAAGGCTTAATCAACTCGCTGTCCAGCTTTCATTACAAAGGAATGTTAACAGTCACCACTGGGTGGAGAGTGTGGACTACAATGGATGGCTAGGTTTCCACTCTACCTGATTCTCTACTGAAAGTTAACTGGCTACGTGCATATCGATGAATTGCCAAATCATCCTTGCCAGATACAATCTGGCTGGGTAGACTTAAGGCCCACCAAGCGACCGTGATAAAACGTAGTCAACTAACTTTGATTGCAATTTAAAAGTTGCTCATATCAGTAAGAATAGGAGGGTTTTGAGGGTTTCAGTGTCCTCATATTTAAACTGTAGAAAAAGCGTATGACAAAAAAGAAGATTTGCATAGCCGCCTGTTGTATAGCATATCGGTGGAGGCAAAAGTTGCATCACTGTAGTCCATTCCCGGCGATGATTGAGCAGAAATGCTAAACGTCCTTCTCAAAGACTAAATAAGTCATAATACTAAGTAGTGAATGTCGAGAAGTGCTAGTGGGCTATGAGGATGGCCCGGACGGCTTGCCGCCTTGGGGAAGTACAGTGGCGACATCCTTCAGTACCTGTGCAACCAAATAGGATAGTCAAACAAATAAACAAATTAATGTAGTCTTTTTCAAGCCTATTTTAATCTTCATAGGTGATATTAAAAGGCAATCATACGGACAAATATAATTAAGCTTCTATTTTAACTTCATGATTTACCATGGGACTCTCAGAAATGCATTGCCTACTGCCATCTGAAGCGCTGTAAAAAATTCCTTCTAGGTTTTGAAAACGATTTCCCCTCCATATAAGTCCATTATATCTAACCTTATTCCATTTGATAATTTGAATCATATCTGATGCTTTGAATAGGCAAAATGGATAATGTGAATCTTTAAGATGGATAGCTTGTGCAGTCACGTTGACTGGTTGATTTGGAATTGGCAAAAGCTCCATTTTATAATGCATAATGCTTTAATAATGAATTAGTCACCTCGAAATGTTGTACTTTTTTATTACTACCTGCTTCAAATGGCAGACCCATTCCTCAAATGAGTGGTGAGCGAGGCTAGACTGACCGCAAATGACAGCGGTCATTTGAAAATCAGCCTTAAGCGCATTGGCTAAAAGTGTAGGTGGTTATTTGCTCCCAAAACTAAGGTGGCAATACTCTGCTAATCGCGAGCATACAATTCAGGTCAGGAAAATGAAATTTGGAAAATTAGTGGAGTTGACGCTTAATTTAATTAGAAAGGAAGGACCGATTTGTGGTGCTTTTAAGTAATACGCCTTCATTAGGAGAAGTTTTGTGAGATGATGGTATGTTGTGCTAAACAGAGAAGGCAAGAGATGCTTTCCTCCTCTTTTTGGTGTTCCGTGTTGGAGTGAATGTCCCCAAATGTTGGGAATGTAGGGATGATGATGGTAATGTTGGTGACAGGGAGGAGGAGGAGGAGGAGGAGCAATTAGACGAGGTGCCTCAAGCAATTAAACAAAGAGGTGCCCAGTAAGTGAAGAAGCATTCCCTTGCCTACCTAAGAATTACTCATATTTCTTAGACTTCCAGGCCTTAAGACACTAAATACTTACTTAAAATAAAGCATCGGTGTGATATTTCCCTATTCTCCTTCTATTCGGAGCTTGTTGCTTGTGAAATCATTTTTACAGAAGCCACACTACTTGTGTATACATATTTTGCAGAAAATTTGCAATTTTAAAGGCAAATTTAAATCTATCAATGCACAGTGGGAAGGTAGGGTGGAGGGGTCATTGCGAAAGGCGAGGCAGCGGTGGGTCCGATGTCACTCCGCTTTGAATTGTAGTTTTGAATTGTAATTTTCTCAAAATGTGTCATTTCCTTTATGTAAAGTTAAGCGTTTTATTTAGCCTCTTTTTAAATTTAAAAGAGGTTGTTAACGTTCTTTTGTAAGGCCCTTTCAATACCAGGCAACGTTATTATTTATTAAACGACTAAGGAATACTGTAATTTGTTCAATCATAGAGTCCTACTTTGTCCTTACAGATTCTTATATTCGATCTCGTTTTTAGTTTTCAGTAGTATACTAACCCAGAATGGGTGATAGCCTGTCACTGACACATCAACTTTATGGGTTACAGTGTGGAATTGACAGTTCACTCGCAATCCGAACTGCTATTTCAGTGGGGCTTTTGCCCGCCTTAATTGTTACTTTCACTTTCAGTGGCTTGAATATGGAGCATAAAGATGGCAGGAATTGATGTCGCCAACCAAATTTTGATGTTCTTTTTCCTTTCCCACTGCGATTACTTGTGTGAGACGTTGGAAACGAAGTCAGGGGTATATAGCCTATCTACAAGCATTTTTCGTGACTTAGGGGGTTAAATTAAAGGCTTGTATTGCCTCTCATGCTTGAAAGTGGTCCTGATAAGGCTGTTGAGGATTTCTTGCTTTTCTCACCCTTTATTGTCACCTTCAAGGGAGATTTTGAACAATGCCAACATAACTTTCAGTCGCTTTAAATGATTTATCAAGATGGAGCAAATCAAAATTTGATAATTTTCTTCCTTCTTCACTGAGATACCACTGGTGATAGGTTTGCCTCTCCATATGTCAAAGTCAACAGTAAATTTATACACAAAAATTTCTACCTTAAAAAAATGAGGAACAATAATATCTTTTTTGTTAGGGACAAGGTGAATTTTCACGAATTCTACTTAAGTTCCACAAATTACACAAGTTGACAAAATGCTTAACGCAGTTGAGTAAAATTTGTCTCTAAAAACGTGGAGACCTTTATGCTGGAACAAGCAGCTTCTAGCAGTGTAGGATTGTGAATGCCTGAGAGGAGGAAAGACTGAGGAAAGCACAACTATTTACTGATATGGCGCCACAGTAGTGCGTGTTCCGTTTAACCGAGGGTGTTATCTTGATGAATTACTCTTGCCAGCTCCATAAATTTTTAAATGTTACCAATTGGTCACATAATTCTCACCACATATCCACGACGAACTGACTATTTTACTAAATGACAAGTTCTACACCTTAATTATTCCGTGTAATTCATCTTCTAATTCCGAGTGAATTCTGTCTTTAAATAAGTCAACTAAAGATGGAGCTAAAGTGGCGAACCCTGGTGAATTTCAATGTGAAATTTACTTAAAATAGTAAGCACAATTTTCTGCAAAAGGAAGCCAATGCTCAGGTTCACCCCACTTTGTCTAAAATGCAACACTTCCGGTACCGCCGAGGCCGGTCTCTTCCCTAAATGCCCGTAGAACGACAATTTTCGCCCCACTTTTAACCTTTTAAAGCCCCCTTCCCCGTTCTAACCTCCCTCCCTCCAGCGGCACCTACACTGAACGTGGATTGGTCAATTGACTGCACTACTTTTGATTGCGATACTGCCTACACTTTCAGGTCGCAACTTCAAAAGCAAATCATCTAGGAGAACGGTTGTTGGTATTACTTCTTGATTTACTGTTAACTAACCCATTAGCATGGGCATTCATCAAGCTCCCACACTCTAACAATAAAGTGTGTCTTTGGATCCTGGGACATACTGCGTACCAACTGCGAGTTTAGTAATGGACAGACCATCATTTGAGCCAATTGGCACTTAGGTCCAAACACTTGATACAAACGACCCATTTGTTCTTCCACGTTCCTTCCTTAGGGAGCAGTTTCAAAGAAGGTTCAGCGTTCTCTCCTACGCAATTAAATATTGTGGAACATAAATGATCCTAGCAACAAAACACATATTTTTTATAAAAATTATGAGAAATAATTCTCACTCTTTACGAAGCTTAATAAATCCTAGCTTGTGACGCTTTAGTTTTGCTTCTTCCCCTTTTACCTTTTTCTTTCTTCCACCTTTCCAAGTTAAAGCATCTTTTCTGTTGCTCAGCTGAAGGAAAAGAAAGGGACTGTTTTAATGTTCGTTTATTGCATCTGCTGGTATAAAAGCCCTGCCTTTTAGATTTATCGGGAGACAATTCGTCTTAGGTAGCTAAACATCACGACTTGGTAGTTTTTACTTATAGCTCGTTCGCTTTCATTGGTTATGGACCTAAATAAAAGTACAATTTGCGACATTCTACAAAAAACAGACTCAACCACTTACACCACCAAAGAAGGGACAAAGGCGAAAGGGTTTTAGAATACTCGAACATACTACTCATTTTGGCGTATTAGTAGATGGGAAAATATATCACTGAAAAGTTAGTTCTTATCATTTTTATTAAGCGAGTGCATTAAAAAGATATTGTGCAACCTAAGCCTCATTCAGTAGTCCAATTAACTGACACGTAGAGTTGATGCAGAGTTAATAAGTCATGTGTCACACTTCTCGCATCGAACAACACATTCATCATCAAATTTCGGCCTTAAGGAATAAAGTAATGTCAAAACAAACACGGCTGAGCACATAATTTGTTCTGTTAGTTGCTATACTATGGTGGATTTTTATCCGGAAGTACCCTAGCACCGTCCCGAGCGCCAAAGCGAAGTGACAAGTCTTTGCCCCTTATCTACTCTACAAACCTTTATGTTTACAAACAGATGTTAATCATTTCCCTGTGGCAGATTGTTATTGTCTGGAGTCTGATTTCTATCCATTAATGACCTTTTTTGTGGGATTCAGAATTTGAGACTTGGCGATTGTAGGCGCTGTTCAAATTGATTTTAAGTTAGCCTTCACACGACCGAGTGATCATAAACATGCTCCTTGTGTGATGATAGTTTGGCAATTGCTTATCAAACTACCAATCATGCTGTGGGAATAGATTGGACTCTTTGTCAACCGATCAGTATTACTCTTCACAAAGGTCGCCGGGTCTGCAAGCTTGGTCTATTATCATATAACTATGCTATACCCAATGAATTTGAGTGGACTTTTGTGTGTCCAATAGAAGAAAAAAGTAATTGGACTACAAAAACTCACACCAAGGAGTCATTTACAGCACTGTCCGTAAAGTTTGTCAAAAATAATGGCCTCTTTTACTCTAATTACATGTAGTTGGAGTTAAAGAGACCACCGAAGGAAGGCTACGTAAAGTTTATTCCAGTTTACTTTTAACGGCTCTAGGGAAGCTCATTGTTGTCAAAAGTTCCGTCAAAGTGTTTCTCGTTGTCGAATGAAGCTGTACTTCGTAGTACTTATGATTTTGTAAGATTCTCCATTAAGAAGCAGGCAACGACTGAAGACTCTAAAGTGATTTGGCTAATGCAAAGGGGAATTGATTTAATTGGCTACCTTGGAAAAGCTTAAATATTAGTACAATTATTTTTAAGCGATGAAAATGTAGTTCTTCCCAACCCACAGCTGTGTATGGGTTGTTAAATGATGCGTTAAATCCAATAATCTGAAGGAAATATGCCCAACTGACCAAGCATGCTCCACCTTGTTTACTTTCCTCATTAACCAGTCTGCGACGGAGGACAAATGGAATCAGGCTCCCCGAAAGCAGAATTAGTAATAGCAAGTGAGAAGAGTTGTGTCCATAACCCTCTTAAACAACATTTACTCGTTTGACTAAAATCCTAGGAGTTGCTTTTTGCCACAGATGGTAGTATCAAGCATGTTATTCAATATCAAGGGCCCTAATCATTGTGGAGGTGTTAAAGCAAGGCAATTAAGAGTCCCTAAAAACTGAAAAGTTGTTGTAGAGGATATGTACTTAAGACCTTCGCTAAGACAGGGACAGCTTTTGAGCTTTCTTAATGGCATTTAGATTATTCAAAAGGTACTAGTACAGCGCCCCAAGGCTTTTCTAAAAACAAAAGGTGTATTGCTGACGTATGTAATGGCTAGGGTGCCGCTGACATGGCCTGGAGGTCATGCTAACCAGAGGAAGTACAATGGTAGGCCCTAAGTGACCACCAAACCAAGGTATTCATAGTCTCCAGCGCTCCAATTAGTCAATCCCTCCATTGAATATCACAAAGTAGTCGGAGCTGAAAGAAAAACGTTCACCAACCGAAAGCATCAGTCTTCTTAGGTGCGCACAACTAAGAGAGACATTTGACCGCAACGGCACTGATCTCTCTTGGGAATTCTGCTGGGTCCGACGTTTCGACCTGTCTGAAAATTGTATTTTTGGGAAGAGGAATGCGCAGACTATCTCGTGCATCCATCCCTTGTCTCAAAAACACGAGCATGGGTTGAAAAGGCTTAATTGTACTAAGATTTCTTACCTGATCCTCCTTGCAACTCTGTTCCAACTCCAGTGGTACCTAGCCACATAGATCAGAGCCCTATTTAGCTGGTGAAAAGGTAGAAGAGGTCTTGCGTTTTCAAACAAAAGGATCAGAAAGTGGAGCATACGCAATTTCAAAAGTAATCTTTCGTGATAATTTTATTTTCCTGACAGCTCATCTGAGACGTAAAAATGCTGCAATTTATAACAATTTCATCAGTAAATTTTTAAGCGATCAGCAAAAAAGGCTTAAGGAGTGACAAAATACTCCGATAACATCTAACGGTAAATGTGCTGACTGTCTTCCTGTTAAAGTCCGTAGAACTTCCTAAATTAAACTTTAAGCAAACCTTGAGTGGAAGCCATTTCAGTAGGTTATTTCTTCCTGCGAAATTACCTTTTGAATTTTTAAAACCTACCGAAAAAAGATTATGGTGCAGCAAATTTTTTTAAACAAATGAAGGTTTTTCCTTAGAACTCCATCACACTCAAGCAGATGAAAAAAAGTTTGTTAAACTTTTGAGTATTTATCACTTATTTCTCATTCGTGCTAAGCACGTTGTAATTTCTTATGATCCGATACCTAAAATAGCAACTAAAAGGTATCCAAAGTTGTCTGCCATGCAGTGGCTCGTAGATTATCCCTTACCATTCTCGCTAAACCATGCGTTTCTAGGTTAGCAAGAAGTGTGGAGAAATGAGGCATATTGGTAGTTTCCCATGCCACCATTGCCTACCAAAGCCGCTCAGACCCATGGACATGCATAAATTGCCAACTTGCAGCTGATAGATGGAAAAAGGAGTGTAAAGGGAAGGGCACTTAATGGTTAAGAGGAGGGATCTTCGACTCAGGGCATGCCTGACTCAGCTGCAAACACGGCATTTGTCCCGCCACCTGTCTTGAGTTAAAAGACTAGGTGTGTTTTGTTACAGAAATCTCAGTTTTTCCCAAAATAAAGTAAAAATTAAAATTCTGGGTGCTAAAAACTGGTGAATTGCAAATGCGTATGCAGTGAACAGCCATATAGAACCTGAGGTCTTCGTGGAGAAATTTAAAGTGTGCCTGAGTGAGAACGGGGCAGAAGAGGTGGTTGAAATTGCTCCCCTTACATGAGCATGAACCCAATATGGTGACCAAAAACAAATTTAATCTAACAAATGTCAGTTACCAAAACTCAGTAATAAAATGCCTTAGAATTATAAGACAAGGCCAGGCTAATCGATGGCAGTTGTGTAAGAAGGTCATAGGACCATCACTAGTTCGCTTTAGGCAATAAAAGAGTACTCTTTTGACTCAAACCACGTAAAGGACTTTACATGTTAGTGGAACACCTCAAACGCACCGTAATACAAACATTTTTTACGTCAAAAATGGTTGAAGCACACAATGAAATTGCTTAAACACTGTATGCAATTATTCAAGAATGGTGACATGCTGAAAATTGTGCTGAGAAAGTGGATGCCATAAATTATGGCTATGTATACTTAAGTCAACTTGCCTCATTTCCTCGCAAATGGTGGATAAAGTTGATCAGTCGGTAGCGCACGGAGCCTAGAGCTCATCCTATCTCCATGTCCACAATTTAAATAACCCTCGAACTACTGTTTGTCTATATATGTCGACTCACCTTCTTTCGTCTTCAACAGGCATTTTCAATCCCATGCATTTATTTGTCACTTATAGTTACACAGCTGGAATTCCATCCTAGAAATTCAAAGCTCACATTTCTCAACAACACACTTGCATAAGGCGTAGGAGGTGACATTTGCTACTCATCATCACTTGGTCCTTGAAGCCTCTCATTTTTGTAGTCCTGGCAATACACGACACTAAGCGCCACCTCATCTCATGCCAGACCTCATCTTGCCAAATTTTATCCCCCTTCCCCTAGCAGCATCTGTCATTTTCCATGGTTTACACCAATTTTCCTACCTTAGGTATTACTGACTGCAGCACATCTACTAATACTTGTGTTAACAGAAGCTCACTTGTCAGTTTTGGTAGTATTAGCATACCTCCTTACAGGAGCAGTGAGTCCAAGCAGATAATTGCCATACTATTTACTGCATAAATCTCTTTGCACCTGGTCGACAGCAACAACCCACGATTCCTCTCCTACCTGCCACCGAATGCACCATGTAAGTCGCCAACTCGTACAGACATCAGGGGTTCGCTAGATGTTAAAATACATACAGCTTATCCTTCACGTCTTTCATTTTAAGCACTTGCCATCACGAGCTCTTCAGCCTCCAACTAGGAGTTCGGTGCAAGTTTAAATATCCCACCCTTGATATCGTATGTAGCTAAACGCTTAGCCAAATCTCTTTTTATTATTTACCGACAGCTTTTTGATCGTTCGGTAATTAGGTGGTTCAATCTCAACACTGCTCCATTTTAGAGCATACCCGTCCTCCCCCACTGCAATTTATTACCGGCACCCACTTCCACACCAAACACTACACAAATTGTAAACTCGTTCTGCATACACACTGGGAGATCGACAAGTAAACACACCCTGCTATCATTATCATCCTCACCGGCGTTGCCAACTTTATTTCCTAACGATAAAATTTCCACACATGAGATGAAGCTCCTTCAAGAGTTATTATTATGCCAGGGTCATGCTGGATCAAGGCCATTTACATGTTGTCGCGTCCACCAGGAAAGCATAGAGAGAGAAAGTTGCACTTCAAATAATAAGGGAATCTCTTAAAGACAGCATTTATCGGTATAATTGGCACAATTTTTCAAGATCCGACCTAAAACATACAAAACCACCGATTGCGCAGCATATAAAAACACGCAAAATAATGAAGAGAGAATTGCAGAGCTGGAACGGCCCTCATATCATATCATTTTGATGTGTTCCGCTCAATGTTTTGTGTCTGTGATTGTGTATCTCTCTCATTGAATACCACACAATTGAACACATTTCTTTCCACAATGCATTTTACCCCTGTCTCGCAGACTCATTTTCTGTTGAGCCTCTTCAACCACTGCTTTTCTAGACCTCATATATTTTATGGGAGGTTCGGCTTCAACCACTTCCTTTGTGTGACCCACATTTTACATTTTTTTCTTCCATTTTTTCCACAATAACACAAAGTGAACATCATATGTACAAGTCAGGTGTTAAAGCGTATGTCACTACAGACGCGATTGTCTTCGATAATGGCAGGTCTTGACAGTCTTGATAAGAGTGAGAGAGGAAGAGAAGGAAGGAAGGTAGTAGTGGAGTGGCAGACGGTGTGAGAACCCGCTAACAAAGTTTGACGAACTCAAGAAATCCCACGACCTGGCAGGATCACCTGTGAAACACTATGTAAGGAGATGCAACACTTCGGTCGAAGTGAGTGAACTACATGATAGGTAGATGGCTTGCATTGTGGGCATCTACACTTAGTGGTTAGTAATTGGACGTGCGACATTGTTGCAGACCTTGGTAAAATGAACATTTGAGAATGTCTTTACCTTATGGTATAGCTCGGTCTTGACGACTGGAGTACTTTTAGTTAACAAAGAAACGGAAAGAACTTCTTTAAAAGGCAGTGGGAACACGATTTGAACAGCACAAGCTATCGCTATGTCCTTCTTTGTCCAAAGAAAATCTGGTGTTATAAATAATCCTTCCCACTGCTCTAACATCCCTCGGATTCTTATGAAAGCAAATGCAGATTTTTTTAAATCAAATAAGTTTATACGTTTGTGCATTAACCAGCTAAACCATGGTGGCATCCTTTGGAATCAACGAGCAAAAGACACTTTTACTACAACTTCATGAAAGTTATGCAAGCGGTAGGTGACAACGGACTGCCCTTTTCCCCTTCCTTTTTTACTATGAAATGCTAAATAAAGGGTAAAGTTGGACCTTCAAGTGATATTGAACAACTGTTCCATAATGTCAGCCCTTTTCCGCTTCCCCAACATTAGCAACTTTTCACGGTCTGAAGAGGCGATAAACTAACTGCCGTATGTGACCAACTACGTGGTCCTCCATCCGTGCGTATCTGGTAAAGTGGTTGGAAAAAGAGGGATATTTCCATTCGGGCATTTCTCGTAGATAGGCAGATAAGAAGACCTTAAAGTTATTCCACGAGCTCTGAAACGGTATTGTGTATTTGCATTCATTACACATTCCCACCATTTCTGATGTATAAATGCAATATGGTAAGGACAAAAAAGTGATTTTCTATTTCTTTTTTTCTTTATGGGCATTTAGTGTGCATCTAGGTGAGTTTAGGGAAGACAGGCGGCAGTTTCACGGAATGCGCTGATGATCCAGCAGGGAGTACGACCTTCCACGTTCCCTCGCCAGTATTCTTCAACATACGGTAGACTGAATGCAGTAAGGTTGAGGTCTTGCAAACGCATGAAACATTAAAAATGGACCTATTTTAGAATAAGACTTTACTTACAAAAACACCCTACCTTTTTGCGAATTGAATGATCTGGTAGAGGAATGAAAGGCGGTAGAAGAAAGCTTACAATCTCTTAGAATGATCTCACTTCTAATGATATCTCAAAACCACCGATTCTTGATAACTCGAAAGTATTTTTTCAGGACCAAACAGGGACAGGAATGGTAATGCTAACAGAAAAATGGGAGAACCTACGCGGAAGATTACAGCACCCCAGTCGAAGGCACAAATATTTTTCCTTTTGCTCATCTTTGTCAACCAGAACTTTTTAAATAAGTATTGTCTTTTGAATTGCTGCACATTTAGGGATACCCAAAGCGCCATGTGTCACGGTATTATCATACTTCTTCCCTCTTTATGGACATTTACCTTGCATTTAAGGGATATTAAGGAAGACAGGTGACAGCTACCTTGGAAGGCGTTGATTACCTAGCAGGAAACACGAGGTTCAGCGCTCCACCCCACCATTACCCTCCAACATACAGCAGACTAATTAATTACGCTTTTCCCGATTTAGCGGGCGCAGGTATGGTTTTATGGCTATAGTAAGGTTGAGGCCTCGTTGGCGCAAAAAGCGTCAAAATCTGACCAATTTTAGAATCAAAATTTACCTACAACAACTGAGGCTCTAGCTTAAATCATTAGCGGATTGAATGATCTGGCGGAGGAGTGAATGATGTTAGCAAAATGGTTACCATCTGTTAGACTAGTCTTGCCTCTTAGATGTCTCACAAAGCACAGAGTGGCAAAAAGATAATCCAGGCATCAAATATGCCCTTCTTTAAGCGTTGTCTCTAGCAATTGCCTTAATCAACCTTCCCTTTTAGCTATCACTATAGTTGTTCCTGAAGGGAAGGCACCAACCGCTAGTCAGTCGTGCCAGTCACCGAATTTTCATGCATCTGGCGAGGTGTTTGACAGCACAGTCATTAATCCACCGTACCTGTTTAGGAAGGACACTAACCGATAAGCAGAGCCACTTAAGAAAAGGTTGCGTTTAAAATGTTTAAATACTTTTCACTTTATTCCGCCTTCAGTGCCTTTCAGCCATATTCACTTAGGTTCATAGACCTGGTAAAGCGATTGGATGGACTAAATTTGCTTCAGTTTTCAAAAGTCCTCCTGCAGAATACGGCATTGAGGTAGGTGCCGAAGGCAGACATCATTTTCACCTCCTCTTTTGGGTGTCATTAAAGATTGTCTCATTTGCAGCACATGTCATCATCCCGTCACTTTAGGGTTAGCCCACAGTAACAGAACTCAACACATTTTTCTTTTGTGGTCACGCTTGATTTCTCCCAACTCCTCCGCAGAACCTCAGCACTTCTCGGAAAATGAAAGGAGTCACAACATGCATACTGCCGACGAGTATTATAGTCGCCTTGTTTATGCAACTGACACCAATCAATGCTTGTCATAAAGTCTTGCTGGATTTTCTCGAAAGTGTTAGCAAATGCAAAAGACTTCCAACAACATGTGCGTCACGAAAATAAACACCATTATCGCATTCCCATTAATTCTCAACGAGTTTTACGAGGTGTTTTGTCAGCTGAGGCCTATTCAAATGCCTTCCTGAGGCTCATTTTCCCCCTCAATTATTTTGATGTGCTTTTTTTAATGCCAAGTAAATGTTGGGTTTTTCACTTGGAGGGATCGTCATCAGAGGAGTACGAAGAATAAGATGAGATCGTATCTCCATCATATTTTATCATAAATAGGAAAATAAGGCCCCGTGTTATGGTAACTTGTGAGGATATAATTCTTTCCTGCAGAAAATATCCTTGTAGACTTTCGGATTGCGCCGCCACACGACGAAGACTGACGTTGAATTTGGAGATTTGGTTCTTAATGAGTGGAAAAGCTATAGCTAATCCATCTACAGTCCACCAAGTGAGAAATGAGCGCAAACTCCTAAAGATCGAATGGTCTCCAAGAAGTAAAGAGAGTGTTGATCGTTCACAACAGCCACTGCCACATTACCTGCAATACAAAGGACATCTCTCATTACATTCCGGCCCGTTAGTTTACGAATGATGTAGTGTTAATAGAATTTCCAACTTCTTAGTTTCCCTTAACACATTTCCTCTTTAGTACATTTAATTATCAATCATTTGATTTACCACTCACAACAGGCATTGTTGAAAATTGTCCTTGACAAGTTAGCCGATATCGGCACACCGATCTCTATCCCTCTTCATAGTGACATGGTCTCCAGTAACTCCTCACTAACATAGTCAAACCACTGGATTCTGGATTCTTCCATCCCCTTCTGATGCTGCATAATGAAATACATAATGGCTAGCTCCCTTAGCTCTAGTCATGGGACCGATGGAGCCTCGGTTCCAAAATCAGATGGGTTTCAATCATGTCCATGAGGTTCTTTTGACCGACACATGATAATACGGAAACGGATTCATAATCGAAACCCCGCAAGTTAAGTTACAGTAAGTCATTGAAGTCAAGGAATGGCTTTAAGGAATATCTGCCGTGAATCAAACAAAAACACGCGTTTAGATTCCCGCTTACAATTGAAAAGTGAGGCGACTGTAGCAGGGTTCTCCCATTCCTCTTCTTCCTTCTTTTCCACCTTGGTATGAGAAGGACGATTTCTTTTGGTCATCTCTTTATTTAAGGGTACAAGGTGGTTAAGATAGTCGATCTACTGGGGGTGTTACTCCGGCTCAGGCGGGGAAGCGAGCTCTTCCGCGGCCACGTGGATCTTGTGTTCCCGCCTCTCACCTACAAAGCGCATATAAACACCACAATTATTACAGCGACACCTATTAGAATTCTTAATTCATGCAAACTATAACAGCATAAGTAGCTCATTTTTATGACGGAAAAGAAAGAATTTAGGTAAAATTGTGTTGTTTTAATTTTCCTTGCATTTAGGCAAAACTTATCCAAATCCCAAGGAATGATTGTATTTAATACACTAGGCAGGTGAAAAAGTTTCCCACAAAAGTGTTTTGCTTCTTCATCGCCCACAACAGATAACTTCCCATCCATCACTTCGAAAAATCTTTCTTCCCCTCTCACCTATTTCTTTGAGAAAAGGGTCATATATTTTTGAATACCTTCCCTACCACACAGCATCACAAATTCAAATTATTACACGAATCGGCATGGCTATCATTAACAAACAAGTTTCCTAGCTTTAAACAACTATCTTTTATCTGCGGCGATCTGTCGGCGGAAATTAATATTTGAAGTCCAATTTAATTGCATTCGGTTTAATCAGACTAATAAATAGAGCTTTTGAGTTTACAACGTGAATAGTTTTTTTTTGTTGCAGGAGGTCTCTTAGCAAAAGGCGCATCCTACTCTCTGCAGGCAAGATTGATTGTGTCGCCATAATGCCATATTGCCGACTTCAGGGTCCTGAGACAAAGCGGGATAGCAAAAATCCACCCGTTTAGGGCCTCCAAAAGCATGTGCCACCTCCGAGTAAAGGTAAAGACATTGTGATAGACAACTCTCCCTTTTTTCTTCCTGGTAGACCTTTAGCAAACGATAAATAATACCGTGTTCTGCGTCTCAGATGTTAGTCCCTACTGTACTTAGATTCAGTCATGCAAGACACAAAAGACTGCCAAAATGAACAGCATCCTCATAATGATTCATTTCGATTAAATTTTACAAGCAAAATGCTTTTCTTGAATTTTAAATGGCTTTGTGTTAGAGTAAACACTCCATTATTGTGCATAATGGTAAATTCAGCAGTACAAGTGTGCCAGCTGATAATTACTTAGATGTTTTTGTTTAATCACTGAGCACTTATTAATTTTAAAGTTGCTGATGGAAATTTATGAGTCGTTTCAGAAACTTTTAGAGGTCAGAGTAGCATGGAATGACACATGCTACTGAGGCTTTGGGGCTAACAGCCGACACGCCACAGAGTTGAAGCACAACTAGCGAAAAATGAAGCATCTGCGTAGGTAAACACATAGCTCAACAAAAGTGACGATTTTGAATCCAGTTTCACTGCAAAAGCCATGTGTGTTTTTCTGTGGCCAGAGTCTACTGAATATCGTTTTCAGTAGGTTTAGTAGGTCACTTAGAGTGATGATGTTGGTAGAACGTGCAAAAAATACGTTGATATGGCGCATTACCATGAAATGGATGTCGTAATTTCAGAATTTGACCGTCTGTTTAATTCTTAGCTGTGGTTACACCAAAGCTGAGGGCCACTGTAGCCTCAAAGCCCTATAAACGTCCCTAATACGTTCTCGGGTCTACCATTATGGCTTCCCTCTACTTTTGAATGGCAAACCGATCCTAAGAGACAGCTACTCTATCTTATATAAATGCATGCTAGGCCTTAGCGCAAAAGGAGAGGGACATACGCTGCTGATGGGAAAATCTGAGACGACGCCTAGTAGAAGAGTTAAAAGTTACGTCAGCCTTCGACAACTACCCTAGCCTTATGATCTGTAAGATAAGAATTAGCAACTGAGTAGTTCTAGCCATAAAACTCCCAAAAAGTTCATCATCGAGCTGTATATGGTACCTAAGTGATGTCAATCAGGTGAACACTTACTATCTTCTCCGCCACTTTTGTATCTTTGTGGAACCCAGATGGGTGCGTAGATGGTGGCACAGAAGTGAGGACAAAGAAACAATGGGGTTTAAGCGTGAAATTACACCTTCACAGGGCGATGCTGACCCCCGTTTTTGTTATTTGACTTTGCTTTTAAGACGCTCTTCTCTCAACAAGCAATGGACAGGACGCGAATTCCGATCCACCAGAATTGTCAGGAATTAGTGATGATACTGTCAAGCATCCTCTCGATTGCACTCAGATTAGATGACTGGTGCAACTGGCTTGTAGTCGGTGTTTCCCTACATCTCTGCCAACGTTTTGATGATCAGCACGCGGAGTTTACTAAGGAAATCGCCGGAAACGACGCTCTAATGGTTTGAATGGCTCCACAATGCTTCGTTTTGCTTACAAAAGTGCTCAAAGCTCACCCCTTTTGCATATGTTGGAAGGCTTGGCTTCCGGGTCCTACCGGTAGCTTCTCAGCTCCTCTATGCGTTGTAGTCCAAATTCCCTTTAATCTGCACGACTTCTTTTGTCTTCAATAATGACTCAGGTCATTGCATTAACTACTGAGAAACATTTACCTCGAAAGTGAAAACGAAAATATTTCATCCCTGAGCATCTGTTAAAAAATAATGAAATATGCATAAACATCTTCCAACCATGTGAAGCGGTTAAAAGAATTTTTACATCAGTTTTCCATACATTATTGAGTTAATACCACCAAACATGAAATTATGGAAAAAGGCAGAAAAATTCCACGAATATATGCTTTAGGACAGGTGGCAGTATTCACCTCCTCCGATTCCTAGAAAAAAAGAAATTGTAAAAATCTGCCGAGGGTATAATTTTACACTTCGAACAAAACTACACAATGCCACAATTTCTCTGGAAACATCTTCATCGCTCTTTCATGTTCGGAAGTTTATGTTTGTTTTGGATACATCGGATACAGAGTAGATGAGATTGCTGAAATGCGCGACAATTTTATTACAACAATTATGCATTTGTTAGCATAGTGCTTTACCGGCCTGTCACATTCCCTCGGATGGTAAGCCTATGAATCGACCATTTTGATGGTGGAATGGGCAAATGATTTCGCGTCCAAACAGTCTTCCGAACTATTTTGTGATGCTGAGATATGCTAACATTGTGGCAAGCACCGAAGCCCGTAACTTCACGATAGCACTCCACCAAAGGAGGCTGGAGGAAAACCACTGTAGAGAGGCGAAAATTAGACAGGTTGAATTCCTAAGAAGTTGGGTTTGTTTAAGAGTATCCCACTCATACTCACTCACACAATATTTTGTACCAATTTCTTTTCTACCTCCGTGATTCGGTACTGAACTTATTTTAGTCCTTTTACACATCTCATTATAGACAAACACTAGCTTTTGTTAAAAGTAATCAAATTTAGTTACCGTTGTCGCTCAACTCAGTAGAATTACTTCCCTAAATACTCTAGTACCGTTTATATATTAGGTTGGAAAGATCACTTTTTGGTTACAAAAATTTTTGGTAAGTTTGTACCATTCACTTTTTAAAAGCATTACTTACTAAAGATGCGTTAAGTATAAAAAGACTTTTTATAAGTAGTATGGATTCCAATACATTAAACAACCAAGAAATGAATAAAGCGAAGTCTATTTTAACAAACCGACAATCACTTATCTGGGAAAACATCCAATCCAACAGAAAGATTTCATCTCCACACGCAGTGCTTCACAAGTATTGCTGACAGGTCGTCACGTTCTCAACACCATCAGCCACTACCTCTCTCCCCCATTCCCCTCCCTTATCACCTCCTTAGCAATGATTCTCTACTCCGCATTTTATACTCAGCTTGTACATCCAATGATGTTTACCTTGTCCTACTTGGGAAATAAAGTGAATATGGTGAGCAAATTAAGGGAGTGGGGTAAAATGGGGATGTCCGCCAAATATTGAGCCTGTATACAAGAAATGTTTAGATAAGTAGTTGTGACGTGGAGACCAGGAAATGATCCTCTGAAATGGAAGCGTTCAATTACAATGCGTTCAATGAGGGAGACGTAGAATTCCAAACACAAAAGCCGTACTAGTAGAGTATGAGTGGATTTGTAGGCAAAAATTTTCGCCAATACCACTTCATTAATTCTGTTTTTCCCACACTACTCTCTCCGTTGTTCTGCGCTCGCACGCATATGATGTAAAATTATGGAAAACCGCAAGAAGCTTTTTCTTTCGTGAATCATCAGATCTTGTGTAAATGTAGTGGCTTTACCTTCGAATAATTTAACTGTTCTTTGGAATATGCATTTCATTCTCTACACTTTCTTGGTGTGTAAAATGATATGTAAATGGCCTTGGCATTGAGAGGTAAGTGCGATGAGGCAAAAGTAATAACTCTTAATGGAGCTTCATCGCATGTGTGTAAGTTTTATTGTGGGGAAATAAAGTTGGCAACATCGGCGAGGATGATCATGATTGCGGAATGTGTTCACTTGTCGTTCTCCCGGTGCGCATGCAGAACGAATTTACAATTTGTGTAGCGTTAGGTGTGGAAGTGGATGCCGGTAATGAATTGCGGTGTGAGGAAGACAGATATGCTCGAAAATGGGACATTGTTGAGATTGAACCACCTAATTACCGAACGATCAAAAAGCTGTTGGTAAATAGGACAAGTGATTCGACTACGTGTTTAGCTACATCCAATGTCAAGTGTGGGGCGTTTTAACTCTTTCTGGTCTCCTTGTTGGAGGTCGAAGGGCTTGTGATTACGAGTGCTTAGAATAAAAGGTGTGAAGGCTAAGCTAAGCACCGCTGCCGGACCCTTTGAACCAGTATCGTCTGTAAGAGTTGCCACCTTAATTTGTTCATTTGGCTGCAGGTATGAGAGAATTTGTGGGTTGGTTGGGCTTGCCTTCAACCAACCAACCATCTAACCACTTTTTTGAACCCGGCATTAATCAGTCCTTGTTACTTTCAACTAAATGCAAAGGGAGTTGTGCAGTAAATAGTGTTTTAACCACCTGTGGAAACTCACCACTTACGTACGTGAATACGTTAATAATGCTTAAATCGACATGTAAGCCGCTGTCAACACTCGCATTTGTAGATTTCCTGAAGTCGGCAATGCCTCAGATCGGGAATTATTTAGGTGGAACATTGACCTTGACGGATGTGGCCAGGCGAGATATCATATGGCCAGGTGGGATTAAAAATAGTCGAAGAGAAGCGGTTCTAAGTTATCGGTGCAACAGATGGCAGATGTCTTCAAACCAATGTGCGAGTGTGAATGTGATCCCAACCGCTTAATGGTGACTCCACTACACCTGTAGATTGCCTATACACATAATGCGAGGTTTCGAAGACAAAATGCCGCACCCTCTTCCTTATATTTACTGGAGCAACGAGATGGGACACAAGCTATAAATCCACGTCTGGTGAGTATATATAGGGTTTTGTAGGTGCTGGAGAAAGATTGGAAGTAGGAAACAAGTGGTTAAAATTAGAGCTCTAAATATGAGCGCGGCGACAGGATGAGAGGCCTGAGCTCCTGCCTGATTGGTCCTCTGTAAACTGTCGAAAAATTTTTATCCCACTGATAAAGACGGAGACAAGTCAAAATTCGAGTGTGTATGGGCTTACTTTACAGTCTCTAATTTCCTTAACTCAGCTTCCAGCATGCCATTGACTTCGAGTGTCTACGAATGACACCCTAAGTGAAATCTCTCCCTTACAATCATTTTGGAGTTTGCATTTTAGAAATAGTTTATGAATTTGCTTAAGTTAAGCCATGCATTTTTGTTTTTTACTCCACGTTTGTGAAGAGGAAAATCTTATGCTTCTCTTACCATTCTTTCTGCTGCTGTAGGCTAAAAAACATCTTTACCTATGCCCGGATCTACATGAACAGTTTTTGCTTCTCTACTCCATGAAGCATCCGCTCAATCGCTTTTTCCGTTTCGCTTCACAGCATTAATTTCACTTTTACTCACAGCTCATGGAATTTTACCAACTGAACCATCAACGTTCCTTTTAAAAGCCTTAAAATTTTTAATAGAGCTTGTATTCCTTCTTTTCATGCTCTCAACTTGTGCGCAAATGGACTTGCCACAGGCGGAAGTAGCTTAAATGGGAAGGTGGAGAAGTGAATTGCTTTGACTTAATTTGCTGGGCCACGGACAAACTAAGGAGGATGGTAAGCGCAACCATTTGGAAAATGGATTTCCACTGAGCTTCTTTGTGTTAATTTTTTAAAATGAGGACAGTGCATTACTTAAATTGCTTGTTTGACTCTTTGCTTTGGAACCGCTAGGAGATATGTTATCTGAAACACCTCAGCACTTCTGCCTGTCGACAATGCTACTTATGGTCCTCTTAGTAGTATGTTCGCTTTCAGCTTCAGGAAAGACTCAAGACGCTATATTTGCAGCAGAGTGCGAACTCGATCCTGTAAGACGTCTTAAAACGGTTCCTATTGGCAAATGCAAAACAGTGTATTGAGAACAGGAAAATTGTGCTCTGTAGATGGAAGATTCTGTGACGATCTTTACAGTAAGGGTCAAAATAGCGTCTACTTTCAGTAATTACTACAGTCCATTATTCTGCTTGAAACATACAGAGCTGTCTGTGATACCTGTTTAGAGTCATCAAACAAAATGAACACGCTATATCTCTACTATCTCTCTACTAGTCAGATTAAATCTAGATATATTTGATTCTCAGCAATGAAGTGGATATAAGTAGCAAGGCGGAAGACATGTGGGATGAATATTTCTAACACCGTCCTTTATCAGTTGATTCTTCTTCGCAACATTATGCTTACGAGCAGTGGTATCTGTCCGAAGTGATCTGAATGCTGCCCCCTTTTCACAGCACAATTTCCACGCAGGCTAGAAATCAAGATCGGAAGGGATCTTTAAGATTAAACGATGATGCTGCGGTCAAATGTCTCACAAAGTTATTAACTGATAAGGATGGTACATAGATGTTCCTATTTTAGAATAACCGACTATCTTGTGATGGCCAACACAGTGGGATGAAAAAGGTAGCTCTGAGCACGAGAATCTAAAGATAAAGAGGGCTGTGTATCGTTTTTGTACTTTCGCTGGGCGCTATATCCTCCGAGCCCCACCACTATCCCCTCAGCCCTTCTGCACATCAAAAGCACATAGTCTAGCCTAGTGTTACGTCATTTTAAAGCTTCAGGTCATATTTAATGGGTTTATAATGCTTATATTAAGTCCAAAAATGTCTTCAGCTTTGACAAATTCACTCATTGATCCATACAACATTCGCTCAAAGGAACAAAGGCATGAGGCTAGGCACGTTGATAAGCATCCCCCATTCATACTCTTAGATTGGATGAATTATCGTGAGGAAAGCGTCTTATATCGCAGGAAATGGAGAAGGATGTACAAATTTTTGAGGTTTAATTGCAAACTCGGGTGTACCTTTTCTACGAGAGTCGGTGACATCCATTCAGTCATGAGGTTTATTGCAGCCTGGCAACCTGTCACTTGAAAGGATGCATTCATAAAAGCAGATATTAGTTTGATAAATAAAGAAGAAAAGTCTAAGCTAGACTTGATCTTGTAAATTCTCCGCCCAATCAGTTTCATCACTTATCATGGAGTTCCCAATGACCAGATCACAGTCACGCTTTAAATCCAAAAGTCTGCCATCTCAGACTTCTCTATATTTACCCTTTTATTTGATGTTTCTTCTCTTTCATAAGGTGTCGCATGCTTCTTTCGCTGTTAAACTGGAACACTAAAATTTTACTTGCCTTTGAGCAAATGAACGAATTTCCTTTCTCCAGTTTCTTGAAACGAGTGGCTGACAAGTGAATAGTTGGATAGTTGGATATTCAGGGGTTTAAAGCAACTTCTAAGAATCCAGAAAAGAAGCTAATTTTTCAATTATATTTGTCACTTATTTCTGGTGGTTTTACCCAATTTACTCCCACTGATATTTGTTGCATTTTCAAGCCTTGCCCTGCAGAGGTAAGGAATGTCCCGCGATTTTGCCAGGATCTGGTGAAAGTCTAATATCCGTAATTAAAATCCTTATTTTTATTCCTCTTTTAATTGCTAGAGGCTTTGCCCGAATCTAATACTCTCGCATATGGATTTACTACACTCTGATGTAAAGTACAGCCTGGATCGGTGAATAGGGTACCGTGGAGGCATTCATCAAAGATCGCTTTTAATCTGCCTTCGGATTTGGGCGGATTTCCTTAAACATTTTGTACTTTTGGGTCAACAAATGGTAGCCAGTGATGCAATGCTTTGCTTGCTTGTTTGGCTCATCGCTTTGTTTCACAGCATGATCTTTAGGCTGCACCAAAAGCTCCTCAGTCCTTTCCTGCGCCGAAGATACGTTTGCCGTCGTAGTGGTTGGAAAGCTTTAAAACGCTACAGTACGTTTGAGGTTTTCTGTCAGGCCTAGACTTTAAAAGCATTGCGACAATGGATTTTAGGTAATGCAATAATGAAGAGATCATTTTGGTGTCCAACGGATGGAATTTGTATGGGCACATGACACCTGTCCTCGCCATCTAGTATGCATAAAATGCACCTTAAAAGAGGATATAGAAGTGACGGTTCCCGCCAGTTTATAGTCTAGCTCCAACCCTGGTTATGATTAATTACTGATTCGGTTAAGATTGCACCTTTACTTCCTCTCCTTTCATGGCCGAATTCGTTAGGCAACTTAAACAATTTTATTCTTCTTGTTTTGCCTTTTCTACAGTTAGCACTCTGTATGGCAGGGCTTTATGCAAAAACGCGACTGGAGTGTGGAAATAATAAGGAAAACTATCAGCTCATAGCCTGCAACAATAGAGTAGAGTAGTGAAACCTAAGGCATTGAGAGCTCTTCTGTTTAACCCACACAAGGAGGGTTCAGATCTCGCAATGTGTAAATGTCCCACAAGATTCACTTCCGAGTTAAAAAAAAAAGAAGTTTGGTTTTACTCTGTAATGAGACGGACTGAAGAGGGACACCGAACAGAGGAACTGGGTTTTTGTTTGGAAACAACTTGAAGGTCACCTCAGACGCATGGTGGCTTACGCGGATGCTTTGATCATTAACAAAGAAACAGACTCCAGAAATGAAGTCGGATAACCATTTTAATCGCCAGCATAATCAATCCCTTTCCTTGTTTAGAAACCGTGAATCCATTACTCATCCCATACACACTAGAGGAGTTCTTGATTAGTGTGTGGAAGGTCTGAAAGGCTGATAGCGTGGCTGGACGCTTGTGCCACCAAGATGTCGATACAATTTTTGAAGACTGAAAAGTCAATTCCTGCGTAGATATACACTTGGACATTGCACGGCTCCCTAGCTCTCAGAAGGATACAATTTTGCCCAGAGTAAAAATCTAATGTCCCTCAAGGCTAACAATTCTATTGGTGTACTAAAGTCATGCCTTTTAATGTTATCGAGTCTTGCAAGCTTAGTTCAGCTTCCTTGATATCGCGTCTTTGGATTGACGGACAGCATCAAGCGGAGGTTCGACTGGCCAGCATTGTTAAAGGTCGCATATTGTTCTGCAAGAACAGCAGTAATCACTTGTTCTGGTAAAAATTGCTCAAAAGTGACAGGAGGTAACGGTGTAGTTTGATGTTAAGCCAGTCATTCAATCGTTGCCCTCGGAGACGTCATTAAATAGCTCTCAAAGGTCAAGTTCAACAGATTAAATCGTGACTCCAATCAAATACTCCTTTCACGCTAACCTTTTTAATTATTCCTTTGGAAGCTTAATTATTTAAATGTATTTTGCAACAGAGACTCACCTTTACTCAAGCAATATTGTTTTATCTTTATGTTCATTCAATATGAGAGGTTTGTTGTAAACTCCTCAAACTCGATCGGCACTTCTGGTGGTATTCAATTCATTGCCATCTACTAAGCCATAGTACGCCTAGAAGAAAAGAGGAGCATTAAAGGGCAAACTTTTCTGCAACGTAAGACTTGATCAAGTTAAATTAAGACCTCAGAAAAGTATTTATTTCACAGGGCGACTCCGTGATCCGTATCCCACTTGTACTTCTGACCTTACCAGACAACACTTCCTATCGGTAAATTCCTTATTTCAGGAGTGTGAAGTAAATATTTGATTTCCGTATGGATGAAGAACATCCAAAATAAACGTTAACGCTTCCAAAGACCACCATATTTTTGGTCCGTCTGCCCGGACTGTTTGCAATCTTCCTTCACATCATCTCCCCTTCAACAGTATGGCTTATACGCTAGCGATAATTTTAAACTACCTCACTTTAAAGGTAATTACTTATGGGTTTAAGGAAATTTTACTGAAGCATAATAACCTACAATCATATCTAATGTCATTTAATTCGGAAAGCTGCATAAATGTCGCGGCAAAGGTGGTTGAGTCCATTTGTACTAATTTTTATGACATAAACTAACAGCAGTGTAGAGACCAAAGTCATATCACGAACAGACTTGTTTAACTTGCTTTTAGCGGTTGAGGTCAAAAATTTTCCCCTATTTTATTACCATAAGTCTTAGCTTAAGGTTGCCTTTCGTTTGTCGGGAAGCGCGAGACCAGAGTCATTTGGGTTGATTTATGGTATCCCGTATTTACAGTTGTCGTCAGTGTAATACTCTGTTCGAACTGCCGATTTCGGTCACTTGAAGGGCTATATTGTACTAGCCGGACTGACTGGCCTTCGGACCGTGCCAGCAATGGGCCTCCTTGGCTTTTTCGATACCTTATTTAAAAATACATTTCCCACCTTCGAAATATTTTAGTGCTAATAAGGGAGGTTCACAGCTTCTCTAACTTTATTGCCGTTCATAACAACACTTCATATGTTAAACGACTTGGACATATGGGTAACACAATTTAATATGTTTTAACACCTTTATGCTAGTGGAGGAGAAGCGAGGTTTCTCACCAAAGATTGGTCTTTTGTCTACCAGCTCATAAGCAAGTTACACTAAATATAGTGGAGAAGAACTTGCACAGGAAATTTACACTTTCCAAATGAATGGTAAAAAGCGGCTTCAGTGCAATGCGTAAATAAGTAGGTAAGTGCTAATCAAGTAGGCACCTCAGAAATGTTTTAACTTCATTTCTATGCCGTCATCAAGACTTAAAGCATAATTCTGTTTTAATGTAGCAATAGCTACTTGTCAGACACTTGGTAACCTCCACGTTGTGGTGAGTATGAATTTAAAGCCGCTGTTAAATTTAATGTTGGTTTTATGGCTTGTTGATATTAGGCCTTATTTGTGTCGAACCGCCTGATTACTTTATCCGAAAGTACCTCTAAATTGGCAGGATTTAATGTCCACTCCCTAATTCTATGGTAAAATCTTAGGCCGGTCTATATGCATTCGGGAGGTCTCAAAAAACGAGAACCACAATTCAGTCTGATTCCGTTATTTTCTACTTTCGTTTTGTTCAGGCCTACTTCTCGTCCCCCCTTAATTTCTACCGTCATTGACGTCAGCCCTGTCACAGTGTGACACTTAATGAGTCGCTATTTCAATGAGAAGCGGTTCTCTGTTCAAGGTTTTCCTATGTACACTTCCGTGCCCTGTTCCTGCCGTTAAGTTTATCCAGCGGGACAAAGTTCCCCCCGCAAAATTAACGAATCCCATATGATATAACAGAATATCTTTTATGAGCCTTTGAGTTGTTACTAAATAAATTGTAAATGACCTGAGCTTATTCCTTGCTTGAAAATCCCACTGAATTACATGAACTAGCAGGGCTTCAAGGCCATCAAGAAAGTAAAATTGTTGACTTCTGTTAATATTTGCAGTCCGAAATTAAGTAGTATTGTATTTCTTAGCTGAATTTTTTAAACTCTTGAGTAGTTGTGTCTAAAGGTCTCCGTTCTCAAGCTTCTTATCGGACTTTTGACATGTATCGTATCACTTCAGTGGACTTTTTATGAATTATCATTATGGAACATGCTTCGTAAATTTATACGCCTCATTGTTTTTCAGACATCTAATTGTCTCATTTTTTTTGGAAAAAAACTAAGGCAAGCGTAATCTTAATGACCTCATAATTAAATTGCCTTGACCAGTGACTAAAAGACGGTTGCCCCATCTGCAAGTAGCCTTCTATTGAATAAGGAAAAAATTAGGTTGTGAATACCAACCACGCATCCCACTTACACAGGACCACTTAGAGGATTAAATTTTAATAAGGTGGAATAATGCAACTTCTGACTTGTGCAGCGACCACGCACACAATAACAGAGCGAGGAAGGACGAATCTAATCCATAACCCTTCATAGCCCCAAATAAAGAATACTTTGCTTTACAGTCAACTACACGGCAGTCGCCTCTAAACTGTGCGATGTATCCTTTACAAGAACGTTATAAAACAGGGTGAATAGCCAAGTAAACTCACCTGCTTGACATGTACCATCAATCAAGTGACGGTAGCTAGAGGAAGAGTCCAAATATAAATATAAAACAAATTCTTTTCTACCGCAAAATACTCATGAAAGTTGCCCGGCGTTGTTCTCAAAATAGCATTTTTGTTATCTCAAATTGTGGTATTGCAAATTTTATTCTCGCTAATCATAAAGTCTTTTTACGGAAGGGCCTACAGTAAAATGGGGAAGAAAGTGTATTACTCTAAAGTTTACCGTAAGCTTGCTCCACTAGAGCCTTTTGCTGTCTCATGCCCTCATAAACTAATCTTTCGTAAAAATAAAAAAATAATTTAGAATTAACTATGTATGAGGAATGATATATGTCATCCCGATTGTGTGCATCGTGAACTGCGGAGATTGAATGAATTCACTCAGCTAAAACACGCTCAGGTGATTAGATCTTCAAATCAGGAGCAAACTTTCTCTCAAAAGGAGTGACATATGCTAGAGAAAGGAGTGACAATTAAAGATGACTATCATATTGTACTTCAGGGTTTAACAGTCATTCACTTAAGCATGTAATATCAGAAAAATCGTTTCATTTGTGTACCCCTCCACACTTAAGCCTCGTAGAAAACATCACTTAGAAGATTTGAAAAATGATTACTAAGAGGTCTAGACGTAGTACTGTGGGATCTACTTTCCTTTGACTACTGGCTTTTTATCACGATTTGACGAGGAAAGTGACTGGTCGACATAGTCTGTGGATCGCGTTACTCGCCAACGACGTTAGGTCTGAAACTATTTTGAGTTCCTCTTTGATCTTCTCCACTATTTGATAAAAAAAATGCACAAACAGCGCAACGGTAGCCGTCTAAAGGGGAAAATTAGAGAAGGATTGTCCATAATGCGCAAATAATCTATGAGACCCACATTCGAGCTTATTTTAGAATTGTTTTAAAGGTCAAATCTTGACCTCACTATAGATTGTGACAAGAGAATCATCTTTAAAGCATTAGCATGAAAGATTCTATTCACATAGAGTTGTTTGTGTTGGATTAATCCTATACTTAATTTGTCCACCCTATATAGAAGAAAGATTGACTGTCGATTTTGTTGCCCTGTATTCTACACATTCACTTCCTAACTAATCTACGTGTAAGCATAAATATTCCTCAAGGTCGTGTTTGGCAATCGCATACTTCCTGTACATATTTTTAAATTTGTGGCCTTCAAGCCCATAGTTGTGAAGGGAGGAACTAGCATGATAACGCTGTGAACAGTAGCAAGTACTAATACCAAACGCAGTTCGTTCCATTCCACGCCGTGTCAGTGAGAACATGTATGCAATAGTGTGCGGTGATTAAAGCAGTCTCTTGGGAGATGAGAAGCAAAATTTATGTCTCCGGAACTTTGAAAGTACATCGCAGGAGGGTGGTGGCACGTTTACCCTCTCAACGGTAAGGTAGTTGAATAGTGTAAGTGCTTCAAAGACGGCTCAGAGCACACTACTCACTCTAGTAAACGCTCATTCTGCTTGCACATTGTTCGTGTTAAAATTCCAGGCTAGCTAGAATCCACAACTTTGGGGAGTTGGAAGTTGGCTTTGACAAACACGCATTCTACTCCAAAGCTGTACAGATGTACTTAAAATAATCCTCGTGATAGATCTTTAAACAGTAAGGCAATTGTTAAAATCTGATAGGGGACCATTATAGAATGGGTCAGCCTATACACTATGAATTGTGTCCTCCTCCTTTAGTACCCTAAAGGCCTACTCTCGACGTGAACATCAATTGGAAGACTCCCTTTTTCTCTTCTGTCCATATTTCTCTTCGTCAAAATATTCATCGTGTGGCAGCCATCCTCATATTTATGAGGAGCCGCAAAAAACCTTAATTTTTAACCCCAGTAACAGAGACTAGTGCCTGCTATCCCCTTAAAACAGGCTTCTTCGCCTGAATTCTCCACTCTTTTCAAAGCACCAAGAAAGTGACGCTGTTCTCCTGTAAAACAATGCATCTGGTGGTGATTGATGTCTGGCCTCTGGATATTGGTCTGTCTCACGATGTTTGCTACCTTCTTCACCTCAGTCTAAACGAAACATCATAGATACATAAACTACTAAAATATTTGCCACTAAACCACCGTATCATTGTTTGTGAAAAAAATTATTTATTTAAAAACATTTTGTTGTTTGAAATTAATAGAGTGATGGTGGCGGCGGTGATGCTAACAGTGGTTGTCGGCAGTAGTACTGATGGCGGCAGCAGCGATGGTAGTGATGGGAATAATGGTTTCGAAGAGTAACACACTTCTAGGAAAATCATTCTTTTTTTAACAAAGTCTAGTACATTAAACCGGAACTTTGCTGAAAATAATGCCATTGGTGACTCATCAGTTTGTAGCTCGAAAGTACCTAAAATGAGGCATATAAAAAGCATTTTAATAATCCTCATACACTTTAAAAAAATAAAGCATTCAATTGGAGTAAAAAAGCTATTTATTTCCAAATAATATGTTGCTACACATCAGAAATACTGGCAGTCAACAGAGAGAGGTGAGCAGCAACTGTGAAATGAAAGAGTCGACACGAATAGCGGACGTAGTGACCCTTTCGCCTTTCCATCAATTTTTAACTCAAGCTGTATCGAAATATCAAAGTAATTTTGGCGCTGAGTTGTTAACTTTGGCTTTTTTCAAGCAAAGAGTTAAGCTATTTTTATGTACAACAAAATTTCCACAAAGTGGAACTAAAGCCTGATTCGTGGATAATTTATTTAAAGGACTTGGATGGTTTCAAGAAGATCAAGTTTGACCCTCACTTTTCAGGGTCTAGTCAATGCAGTGGCCTACGCCTGGTATTTGTTAAGCTCTGTTTTATAGGCACTTCATTTTCTTCCTCACATATTTTGTAGAAGTTAGAAGTGGCATTAAGCTCTCTACTTCGCCTAAAATTGAAACTCTTAAGTTGCAGTATTCGTGGCGCTATCAAGAGCTAGTTAGTAAAGTACCCCGACATTTCTACAGGTCCTCTTACTTTTATTTACCACCAATATACCACCTCGAAAAAGAAAGTTTCTACTTATGGTGGTTAACTTAGCCACCATCTCATCCAAACTTAAAAGTCGGTGGGCGAATCGCAGACCGAAAGACAGGCTGTGGGAGGGAGTGATTAATCTGCCCACACTTGGATTTTCCTTCGTAAACACTCTTTGGCAGTCGCACTTCAAACGTCAGCCTAAATAAGTATTTTCAGACGCTTATATTTAAGGAGTCATCAAATGAAATGCATTTCCCTTTGATCTGACGCTCTCTCTGTAAATGCTGCAACAGTTTGATTGGTGGGCCTATTCAATTGTTTATTTCGTCCTTTAAAACATCAGATTGCATGAGGCTTCCTTGCCAGCTGTTTCATTGGTGCATTTAGCTGCAAGAGACCATTCGGCTTCTGATCCTTCTACCTCAATCTTCGCGAGGATATTTGATGGTGTACCTCATCTTGGCTTCAGATGTGATTTGAAAAGAAGGGGCGCTGACAACAATCGAGTCCATTGTGACATGTAAGATGGGATGATCAGAGTGGCTGAATCGCATCCAGTTGGTGAGGCTGAGAAAAGTAAATATGTAGAGATATTTCAAAGCATGGTTTGTTGAATAGCTCAGCTGCTGCGCTGATGCCTTTACAACCAGCGAATGGCGCTTAAAATGGAGTCGTTGTGGAGCAGTACGAAAGTCTCGAATTCTTCCTATTTAATAACGTGTGTAGGAGAATCGGTGTAATGCACTATTGAAATGGGTATCAAGTGACTTCTAGCCCTCCAACTTCTAAAGCACAGATTGCACCACGGTGGGAGACCAAGGAATTGAAATGTTTGCCTAGTATGAGGAGGTCTTCAGTCTCTGTAATTTCGGTCACCACCTTAGCATCATTAGCGATCCCCTTAAGCCCAACATTCCTTCTGCATGTTTCTACTAAACTCTTTATCCGAGACTCCTCACTTTATGGCATCTTAAGAAGAACTGTACTTAGGGATTCGCTATTAAATTCATAAATTTTACTCTAACCTTTACCTGCTCTGCAAGGTCAAGAAAACTTCTAGTTCATGGATTCCGAAAGTGGCATTTTGGGGGTAAATTCATGGCAGTCCTTAAGAGGTGACATTTTCTGTCCTCTTTTGGTCATTCAGTCATTCAAATGAAAAGGCAGAGTACGATGCGTCAATGTACTACTTTGTTTGTTTGACTGCCGGTTTCGGTAACGGTCACTTGGGTGGCCATATTGCCCTTGCCAGATGGGCTAGCCTCTAGGCCAAGTCAGTAGCCCCAATCTCCTTTTCTTTTTTTAAAGTATACACATTCTGCCCAAGTATTACGCCGTCTTTTGCCACCAAGGAAGTCTCGGGATGACACCGCAAGTCACCCATTTAATCAGTTCAATCTATCATCTTCGGAATTCTAAAGATGTGATGAAGGATTTTGAATGTGCTGAAACTTTCTCCTCTTTGTGTTTAAGGCTGTTTGTATTGATGTGTTTGCGCATTTTCAGTCCTTTTTTAGCCTAAAAAGCAAAAGCCTTTTGCATAGCACAGTTGTTTTTTTTGCGTGTGATTTCGAATTTTCACTAAAAAAGGGAGAGACAAATGCTTTCACCCAGAAAAGTACCGTTCTTTACACCATTCACTCGTCAAAGTGATTCCTATCGCAGCGCTTTTGATAGAACTTTTTATCTAGCTTTTTGATAAACAAGGCAGGGAGAATTGACGCGGTAAACTCACCTTCCCGTGTTTCATACAAGGTGGAGTTAATGCATTCCTCACTGCTTTTCTTGAGGACAGAAAATAGGTCTCCATTTCAGCTTATATTTCTTAAAAGAGTCTTTTACAAAACAACCCGTCTTTTAAACACCACTTTTTTAAAGAAATGGATTCATGATGCAAAATTTTGATGGTTATGGAACTCTTCATTTTAAATTGCGTGGTAGCTTACCGCGTTGGCTTAATAAGTGGCCCCTCAGTCCACCTGGGCATCAACAGCACATATTCTGTTCCAGTATTATGACTACTTTTTGTTTTGTTAAAATTCAAAACTTACCTCCTTAAACGAAGAGCATATTACTGTGAATGAGAGAAACTATGAAAGCCCTAATAGGAGGATTGAAAGTGGTGTCTACCTTTGGTAGTCCTGTGTTCTCTAAGAAATTTAGTTACAACTAAGGTGACCCATCTAGAAGGTTCGGTGAGGGGATGTCTATTGTAAAACGATGTCTGCTATCTTGTTGGTTACCAGATAACTGTATAAATGGACACCACTAAAGTGAGAACCAAGTAGCGAGAAGGCATAGGTACGAAGCCTCATCCCGATGGATCTACTTAGATCTTGCCTTATAACGACTGACTTAGCCTTTAGGCTAGGGTTCTTGCTACTGGCGATGGTCGTACGAGATGTTTGCGCATTCCCCTTTTGCAACGACGTGGTTCCCAAATTAGACGAGGCTCAGGATCTAGTGACGTCGCCAATAGGGATCAGTAACGATTCGGTCAAATATCCTCTTAGTTGTACGCAAATTCTACTGCTGGAAAGGTTGGTTTATGAGTATTTTTATAACAACATCAGCTACGCTTTGATAGTCGACTTGGAAAGATGATAAAGAGAAGCGTGACAACAATGCTATGTACCTCTGCTGACCTGTATGGCCCGTGGGCCATGACAGTAGCTCTTCAGCCCTCCTGTGCGTCAAGGCTACATTGTCTCTTCCACTGTTCTGACTTTGTTCCATTACAGGAATTCAGAAAATAGCAATACCCCAAAAAGGCTTTAGAAACATCCGCATAAATAGGCACCCAATTTGTTATCCCTTTCCCTATGGTATTACAAGGCTCACCTGTGAACGAGACAGGATCCAATCAAAATTCAGCCATTTGTTATAGGCGGTTCATGCACAAGAGGGCTATAATCCTTCCGATCCTTAAATCTGAAAGATAATAAATAATTTGATGGTTTAAATATGGTACTTCGGTGTTTCAAGAGAGAAGAATTCCAAAGGCCGAAAATATGGCCTTTTATGACCCCAGTCTGTAATCCTCCAACTTCGCCGACTACTAACGTCCTTTGGCGTGAGTCACCAAAAAATCATTTCCAGTCTATTATTTTCTACCGCATGCGATGCAGTAGTAGTGGCTGGTGTACCGGTGTTAGTCTCAACATCACCGAAGCTTGCCAAAGCCATTTGCATCTGTGCTTTAAGCACGCTACTAAAAGTTGCTTTTCGGCATTTTTGTCATGATTTAGAGGTGGGGGCTATGTTTATCTTCTAATATGCAGTTTTATTCGCTATGGTATTGTTATAATCCACTCTTTTAGTGGCAACTTTTAAGAGGCTTGTAAAAGACTTGTTTATGCTGATCCACTTTGGGTAGCATTCGTAGCTGCGAGTTGACATGTTTAATTAAATTGTCCCTGCTCTTCTCTTGTTCACTTTATGTTAAGGCCTTTAGACGTCCACGAAGGCTTCTCTTAATACTTACCCACAATGGTGGAAGCAGATAAATGAAAATCCAGTTGTTGGCAATTAAATAGCTTTTTCCTTTCTGGATCCCTGTTTTTATAGCAATCGATTAGAGAACCATACCAACCCATCAACACTAAACTCCCAAGAGGCCCACCCTATTAAATAAGGCATACTACATTATTTTCTTAGATGATGATTGTCCTGAAATCCTCCTTTCTGATGTTCAGTCACACTCCAATGCACACGTTTCTACAATTGCACATTTGCTATTAAATTGAAAGAAGTGAGAGGTAATGGAATGGCTTCGGTGCTTCTCTCCCTTTCTGGAAAGATTAAGTAGACGGATGTATCTTTTCTTTTAAAGGTAGCAAGGTGGGAGTTTGCAGGTTATCAGGGTGAAAAGGAGTTCAGAGTTAATCGTATCCACGGAATTGATGGCGTCCACTCAGTCCCGTGGTAGACGTAATCTTATCACCTGTCACCGAAAGGTCTTTTAAACCAGTAACAAACCACAAAACACTTTGCTAGATGACGCTATAACTCTAAATTTAGAAATCGACATTATTTTCAGCATCATAGATCAAGTATTAACATGTAATTTTCTTTATTTAATAGTCTTTGCTTTTATCTTACACGACTTCCATCACGCCGTCTACTTCCTCCACCTTCGCGTTCTTCTAGAAAGGTCTTATGTAAAAATTAACATCCTATGTTGTGTATCATCACTTGACAAATAAGTGACAATGACAAAAGGCACTTGGCGTTGACAGCTTTAACTACGAGTAGTTCAAAGGTGTAAGAGTTCAAGGTCATTTGAATCACCCTTCTTTTGGAATTACTTTGGTCTAAAGTGATTGTCTGTATAACTAGTTAGTCTCAAAGAAACACGATTAGAATGTAAAATGGGTTAGTGTCACCACTTAAATTAGTGCTGGTTTGTTGTTATACATCCCAAAAAGGGGAAGAATCGAGGATAGCACTCAAAACAAAATCCCAGGTTGTCCATCACAATGCTCTCTCCCAATCACATGCTTTCCTAAACGTTTCGACTTAGCCATGGATCTATTTCCTAGACAGACTCATGCTACTACTTTCTCATCAATTCCGGTACCAGTGGTCAAGGTAATCTAAGTCTTTCCTGGGTCTTGAACCCCTCAGAAGCAACTCCAAATTTAGTCAGCACCATAACAACAAGATACTTCCGTCTTAGCAACATTAACAGTGGGGTTAATTTCATTTCTTTCCACAAAGAATTGCACAGTTGTCGATTTATTTTTCTGCTTTACTGGTGGGATTTGGAAACTCAAAGAGACAGTAAGGGGTTTGAATGAAAAATATTATGCCGAGGTTAATGCTTAATCATTCATGAACAGTTCTGACAGCAACGATTTAGCCACCGAATGAAGTGCTCTCTGTAGACACTATAGTTTTTGGTAAGCAAGACCTTATTTCAACAACAAAGATTGCGGCTGCTCTATATGTGTGTCAATTTGATGCAACTTAAAATCGGCTTTGAAACTTAAATCCACGTCTTTGACTGCCTCGAGGTTTGTAGATTTGTGGCAATGTGCTTGAAGAGCACGTGACTCGCAGAGAGAGTCAGGAGTGGACGTATTCTTGGTTAAGTAACACTTGGTCACCACCTTAGCTCTATGGTGGCATCCTGTCATAAACTAAGTTTTCATCGTTATAAACTTGCATTTCTACGCTCCAGCTGCCCGAATCCTAATCAGTGGGCAGCACTTCAGGCAGACTAAATGATAGATTAACACCGAAGGCTGTCTAAGGCCACCTCTGAGCATGGGTCGCCGATCGCCTTCGACATGGTTTTTTGCCATAGTTCATTATCCTTGAGACCATAATTACTATTAATAAACTTAAAGTGCATTTTGGCCGATCAGAAGAGATCATGCAAGGTCATGTCTTTGGACTGTTAGAACATACAACCTGCAAGAATGGACATGTCCAGAAAATGAATAAGTAAGGCTTCTTTTGTGGTTTTGGGCATCTATGACACATGTCCCTCAGCCCTTCAATAGCAAACCTCCCTCCAAACCAGTGTGAAAGAAACCCTTTGGAAGAGGCTCGAGATGGCAAATTATTGCCTATTTTGTAGTTTAAAAGTCCTAGAAAAACGGTTTGAGCTATTAAACGCTCCTATGTCATTTTCGTTGGTCAACAGACAGAGCTCCAAAATGACCGACTTGTACTCTGTAAAAGTTTTAACATAAGAGCTGTATTATTTTTTCAAAATTTGCAAAATTTAGCATTCCAGTAAAGCTAAGTTAAGATTATTTAAATCATAGTCGTCCTCAAAAGTTGGCCGAGTGACGATGCAAGCTAAATGGCTAAGTGGGCTAGTGAAAGCAGTGCTGGGAACAGAACACCAAGGCACCGACCGAGCTGGTGACCGAGATTGCGGAGAAATATGGGTTCATTCAGATGAGAGTAAAAATCTAGCAATTTGGTGGTTCGTTACACACCGCTTAGTCTTTTTTTTCAATCTGAAGTTCTATTTTAGAATAGCAGAGTGGATAGATTCCGACATATAGGACATAAAAGTCATCCTTGTTTCTCATATGGTGCAATTCATTGCCGTTTGTATTTGATGGAAAGGTGCTGTGTTGTGGCCCATTTTCTATTGGGTTTTCGCCTAGGTAACAATATCCTTAACAGCAAAACTCTTCCTCAAAATGGTGGATAAAATTTCACTTACTCCAATTTTGTCGGACCTGTGACAACCTCTCATCACATCTGGTTGAAGCGTGTAAAATGAATGCTAGGATGAAAGACCACTTACAATCCAACTTTGCTTGTACTTGAAGACTGCGTCTGTGTCAGGTTTTCTTGATTGGGCGGTTTGATTGAAAAGCCCTCCAATTTTACTTCAGCTATCACCATTTTTCTTTCATGACTCATTTCACTTGTGCTGTAGGTATCACTCCAAATAGTTTATTCCTATTGTGCCGAAGAGCTGCTAGAGAATTGGAAAGAAAGGATGTTAAAGCCACTGAGGTGGTGGTTTAAGCTAATGAACCTCTCACAACTCTTCAGCGTCCTCGTGGTCGGTGCTTTGGCCAACCATAACCGCAAGAGGGATTAGAGGAGATGATTGAAACACCTAAAAAGCCTCTCCTCTCCAGATCGAATTGTCTTCAGAAAGGTTTGACTTAAGCATGCGGCTCTATTTTATGCCCTAATTTGTGCCCCAATCATTATTTCTGCATTTTTATTTATTTCAAAGGAAGACTTTACCTCTTCTGACTGTTCAACAAATCCTTGCTCGTGGGAATCCGTAAAGGGCCTTCGAATGGAGTCAGTTTTATTGATACAAATGAGGAGGAATCTATCTCTTCAAATTCCTTATTCCGATCGCCAATACTTCATAAATCACTCCAGGCATTACCAAAACATACCTTCCTGCTTTTTATGTGTCACCTGCCTCCGCCCCCTTCCAATTAATTAACGAAACTTTATACATGCGGTCAAAACGCATTAAAATTACATCAGGTACTCGAGAGTCTGTTCGATTAAGTTGTTTTACTTTCAGATGGCATTTGCAATTTTCATGCTTTGTAACCACCAATAACGCATCTTCTCTAGCTGTGTACCACATAAGTGTGGATAAAATTTATATGAGCATTTGAACTTTTATATTTTGCCAAAAATATTCTGTCTCTTAGCTTTCTGAATCAAAGCAAATTTGCAGCGCCAGCACTTACCTGTCATTTTATACTTTCTACTTATCTTTACAAGTAGTAAACTCATCCAATTTCGAGCGGCTGGAGGAGTGGCGACTGCAGCCCTTGGTGAGCAGCCTTATCGCTTCGAGTGCAAAGTAAGGAAAATTTATGTGACTTAATGTTGTAATCTCGGAAGAAACCCATGCTTTACAACCAATGGGGCCTCCTTCTAGTAAGGTTCATCGAAATGGAAGAGGCCGAAGACGGTATTTTATTGACTGACTGACTCCACTAATATTCTACTGATGAAGCGTTTTAGTAGTCCATTTTTTTCTACACCTGTTTTGGGATATAAGTGAGACGGATTTTAAGCAACCAATTACCGATTGCGTATTTACATTTCTTATACCCGATTATTTGCTTCCTTATAAAAGTTTAATTCCTATTTGACTTTATGGAGTGAATAGTCCATAAATGTTTTAACTTATCAAATATGGCTAACATTTTAAGCTCTCCTTTTTGTATTTAAAGCATAAGCTCCGATCACTCGTTAAAACAAACTGGCAACTCAGGTTTCCCCTTGTTGAAATTCCATTTATATAAGTCATGTAGCATACAAAAATGTGATGATTTCCTAAAAAATCTTGCTTTATGCGCCTAATTTTACTTTGCGAATTGTTATACTCCGTAAAAATACCCCATAAAATTCCATTTCACTTTGATTTGCCTAATTAGCAGAAAATACAACATTTATCAAAACTTGATTTTCAGGCATCCAAATGTAAAATCTCGTATACATTTCTTGTTACCCTTATTCATCCGTAATTTAGTTTAGGAGTATGAAGTAAATTAAAGCGAAACCGAATGTGTCTGTTGTTATGCAAATACAATGCGCCTGTTTAGCCGGAGCGCAGTCACTACCCAATGTATCCAACAGATCAATAGGGGAAGTGAGTTTCCAGTGTCTACTTGTGTCTGTAAACATCGCCTTCACGGTTGTAGTTATTGTGATTGTTAAAGCGACTCAGTTTGTCCCCTTGCTGGGTTCTAATAACATTGACACTTTTGTGCCGAATCTTCCCATTTAAACCGTTAAAGCTCTAAGATTTATTGTTAAAACGTCAATAGGTGGGGCTTCACTGGTTGTTTAGACTTGAGGTTTGACTCCTTTCAAACATTAGTAGTGCCCTTCTTCTCAGTGCTGCTACTATTGCTAACGCAAGGAATAAATGACAAATGAATAGTTGAGCACATTTCATTGAAATGACAAAATAAGGAGTAGGAGTCTGTGTGACTGTTGCGAGGGTTGTCATTCTTCGATTTACTAGTTTGATAGATAAACGATGCGTCAGTGAGGTTGATGGGTCCAATACCAACTGGGGTGCTGGCTCATGTCAAGAGTGATTAAGGGAATCTCTTGCTCTGCGAGGTTTTTGTGTAGTGCATGCACAGCCATTTCCGCAGTCCTATGTATGTATCGGAGATTTTTCAACCTCTGAGATGCAATTTTGGTGACACTTTAGTGTAAGCTTTGCCAGATTGGACAAATGAGGTGGCTTAACTTATGGTCTTTACCATCTGTGCAGATTGTGGGCCTAGGTGGTTCGAGTAAATGCATGAAGTGAATACAAGCCTGCTAAAGCTGTTGGCAAACGTTTAGCATGATCAAAAGTCGTCTTCAAAGCCTAAAATGGTTCTTTTGTTAGTGTTTTGAATTGAGTACTTCAACTACTGTCTAGTTCTTTAAGTAGTATGTAACGTGTATGAGACACCGACAGATGCTAGACTACTGGAAAAAAACAAAACTAGAAAAATCAAGAATTGGCATGTAGCAAATGAGATCACTTTTGCAAAATGTCATGCGCATGTTTATAAGGGGAACCCGTACACTGTGATGATGAATTCATTTCATTTACTTGGTTGAATCAGGGGTCATCATTCACCATCCGAAATACTTCTGATTTTAATCCCATCTCCAAGCGATAGACTAAATTCTTTCAAGTAAATGTAAGAACAGACAGGTAGGAATGACTCAAAAAAAACATGACTTCAACTTTCCAGTAATATGAAGCATGAGGTGCAAGCACAGAATGACGGGACTGGGACTTTACTTGATGCAAAGTCTGTGAGGGCGATTGACTCTTGCTACCAGGCGGAACCCGATGGCACGAAAGTATTAACTTTGATTGTGCAAACAATGCCCACTGCCACCAGCATCACCGCCCCTTATGATAACAGAAGGTGTGACCCCGTTAGGAACACTTGTCCCACTGAGTGTGCGTGCGTGTGATTCACATCTCCATGTAGCCTAAGTGTCTTAAATGAAAATCTGCTTTGACATCTGCGCAACCGCAGCAGGTGAGCTGTCTGTTTACATTGCAATTTCCAAGTTGTGCTGTACTACTTATATGGGTAATTTTCGGGCTACAGACGTTGCCATTGCTTTTCAACCACCAAGTGGAGAGTTTAGCAGGAAGCTTTGTGCCATCTCGGTGGGCTCATCTATCATAACTATGGCACTCCGAACCATGGAGACAGATGGCAGTTTGGGTTATGTTACACACATGCCTATGATGATTGAATGCCATGACAACGTCGTTTGTGTTGGCAGGTGGGGTTGGTGTTCGCACGATGCTTATTGAATGACCCTTGAGAAAGCGAAATAACCTGCTCCCTCCCCTCTCCCCTTAGTTAGTTAGTAAGAGTTTCGTCGACAGGAATCGGCAGCGATCATTTCACTCCTAAACCACACTTTTATTGACAACTATTGATAGATAAGTGCTTCCTTTAAGAAGTTATTTCATCTTCACTTTTTATCCACTCCCTCATGTCTTTGAAATTCCACTAGGCATAATGTGTTGTGAATTCGTTCCTGTAAAAAATCAAGTCCTAATCCCCTTTACTGCCAAAAGTAGTGAGTAGGCCGCACATTCAGGTGCATGCGAGAATTCGATAGAAAGGATGGGTCGTGAATGGTTCCGCTGATTTAATGTCCCCCTGATTCTTTATTCAACGTTATAAATTCCATCCTCAAACAACTTGTACCTTGCCACTAACTTTTAAAGAGTTTCCACCGTCCCCGTTTGTAGCATAATTTTATTGGGTTGCCTTCTCCATCGTAGTTGTTATCCTCTAGTTCGGCAAAAATGATGAATCTCGAACACATTTATCTAGAAATTATTTCAACCAGGTCAGTAAATGGACTTTGAGTAGGAGAGTGGCTTGCTGATAATCAGGCTGGAACGCATAATCTCCAATCCACGCAAATTATTGTGCAACACAAGTAAAGGGTTCTAAGAGGCTTACGTCAGAAAGATCACCATTACAGTCTATTATTTTTCCTCAGCTCGCAAAACATGGCCACATCCAATTTCCACATCACTTCCAATTTCTCTACATTTTATTTATGTTGGATTGTCTAGCGGCGAGAAATAATCACTTCCATCGCTTGAAGAAGTACCGTTGGTGGAAAACAGGATACAAGGATGCCGAATAAGGTGCTGATGCAAATGAGAGTAGGGTGTCGTCTTCATCCTATCGCATTCCAGCACAAATTTCACTATGACATCTTCTCGCAGAGCAATTTTATAACATGCTTTGTAACGCCGTATGCTGTGTTGTCATAGAAGACCGGAATTTGCTTGCCCAAGGTGGAGAGGAAGGTAAGAGGCCGCAAAGACGACAACAGCGGAGGTGAAAACAAGAATTCTCTTGGGCGCCTATTGTTTAAAATTAGGCTAAATCGAGTATACGAGTCTTAAATGCAATTGTTTCTCGCTCAATTTGAGGACAATTTTTAGTGAAGTGAAAAGTCTTCTACAGTAACCAAGAGTCCAATCCATTTGCTCACTTCCTTAGTTCCCGTCAGCACTGCTTTCCTTCCCCACTTCATCATCTTCATCACTCACCTCAGGCATTACTTCAAGTTGTTCCTCGGTGATGTTAGTCAATAGTGAGATACCATTTTCTATTCAAGTCAGGTGCCAATGCCCTTTTTAATGTTACTTTACTCATAGTTTACTAATTTGTCGTCGCCAATGTTAGATTCTTCAAGTCAAATCACTGGAGCTTGGACTGTGGCTTCCTCCACCACACTCTACATCCTCTCTTGATGCAATACAACAGTCGACAATGGCTTGCCTCCGCAGCTGCAGCATTGGTATCGAGTTAATTTCAGTTCGTCAAACAGAACCATAGGATACGCATTCATGAGCTTCTCACGACCGACAATAAATGATCCAAAACGGGTTTGAAGTGGGAGAAAGACAGTGCAGGATATAACAAAGGACTCGGCGCCACATTGCGACACATGCTCACACCAAACTGAATCTAAAAGTCGCACTAATTTTTCCGATTACCTATCGACACTCCCTCGAAGTCGAAACAGCATCGGACCAGTTTTATGTGAACATGGAGCTTGGCAGTTTACCATCTTTGAGCCCAACATACAGCGCACCCTCTCTGACACTTGGATCCAATGCTTGCAACAGAATACTAAAGTCTTCTAGTTGAAGCCAGACACTTCTTTTTTAGATTATATTGCAATAGTAAACTGACAAATGACTTAGAATCGTAATACAGTCAGAAATTTTTAAAGCTATATGTTTATGAAAGAAGCATTTCGTATATGCTGTCATAAAGGTATAGTCCATTAGAAGACGCCCTTAAAATTTCATTTAGAAATAATGAAAGCCTCTTTAAGGGCATTTTGATACCAGTCTTTAGCATTTCCGCCTATGGAGTTTACCTTATTGATACCTACCCAAGCACAGCATGTAATGATATCCGTAAAACTATTTTCTCACTTGCATAAATAAACAAGTCTGAAGAACTAGGTAACTGTTATCGGTCCATCCTGTCATTCTCTGGGTCTGACCTCCGAGAGTTCAAAGTGTCCACGCCTCAGGTGTTCACTTCTGACCGCTTGCAGTGCGATTACCCCTCCCCAACCCCCCCCCCCCTCCAGTTAGTCAAATCCCAAGGTGACGGTTAAGAGGCAAATCCTTCCATAATTAGTTCAAAATCATTTTTCCCTGACCAAAATCTGTTAGCTGAGCAAGGAGTGAACTGTGCACCCACTTAAATAGCATGCCAAACCTAGCAACAGTAGCTTAAAAGGCTGGGTCAATAACTACTGTCTTATAAACCGAAATGATCTTCTAGTGTCAGGTTGAGATTGTGCGATTTTACTACCTGTCCGGCCTGCCAACCGACCGTCTAGCAGTCTGACTGAAAGAATGACCCCTCTCGTGTTGTCACCACCCCAACCATGTTTACGTCTTTCCCACGGTTTGATATCGTTCCCTTCCTCGCTTCCTCTTCTTATTCTCAGTCGGGGGCATAATGGTTGAATCATCGTGCCTTTTGGAGGAAAGGGTTTAATATCAATTATCTCTGTAAATAGATAACAAAGAGGTGGATTTAGTCAGTCTTTCGTCTAGTTTTCTGTGCAGATTACAGACCACTGAGGCATATTTGCCATCAAACGTGAATAGTTGGAAGCTGAACGGTTTTTTTATGTGATACAAAGCGTGGCACTAAGGTACTTGTTTGAGTGAACTGATAATTATCAAGGGAAATTCACGTTCTACTCCCCGAGTCAATTGCCAGGAATGATGCAAGTACTTGTAAGAACTCTATTGTCTCAGTTGGCACCAATGTACATGGAACTACTAGAGTTATGCTGGAATAGATCATTTGTACCATTTTAAGGGCGAATACATCAACGATTTTAGCCTCTCCTTTTACCATTATTCGTCAAAATCTGCCACGTTAGATGGAACTACTTAGTTGTACTGCCACCTATTCCATTGTATTTCCCATTAGTGTGCGAACGCAGGCCAAGTGGCCTCACAAAAGCACTTGCGAGTGGCCAACGGATCCGAGATGTTCAACGGTCTGAGCAGCAGTCCGATTGGCCGCTGGTCAATGGGTGATCAGTATATAAGTTCTGCCTCCTAACTTTGCTTCGATACAGAAGTATCTATTACTGCTTCGTTTTACTGATTCGGCTCTTCTTCATTTCCACTCAGGTTTCAGGGGAATGTAATCTTCGAAATTATTATTAACATTGCAATTATTACCGTCAAACGGTAGAGAGTATGGCAAAATAAATAGAAATGACAACTTACTTACTTTTTGGACAAGGAATCAACTCGGTGTCCAAAGCACACACGCCAGTGCACAGATGTGCACTGTGTGCGCACCACGCGCTGATTGGTCTAGCTTGGGGATGTAAGCATGCACACATCCACTCCACTTGCCAATCACAGACAAGGAGAGAAACATGCGAGTGCTCTCCCCTCTGTGATCTCACTTTACGAGGAATTGTGTTAAATGACGCAGTCGCAAAATTCGTCCAAATCGAAAGTGCCTTTGCAACCCTACAGTGGAAGTAATCCAAGGCTCTTCCATCCCAGCCAACATCGTCTTGACCCAATGACAAGCCGAATGCGCCCACAGACTGGCAGCGAAGATGCTAGTCGACTTCGCAAGGTGAGGTTAATTAAGCATACCTTAAATGAGAAATAACGCAATCGTTTGAATGAAGTAATTAAGCAGTTATAACTCACCTTTATGAGCTACATCGAAACTGGTTTGTTTGTTTGTAGTCAGTGGGTGGAGGAAATGACAGGAGTTTGAGAAGCCCAAATCAACGCATCATTGAATCAGCAATATATAGTAGTCAACACCCATTCCTGTTCCTCTTCCGATGCGGATTCGTATCTTAACTTAACCAGATAAGATTCAACTTTGCAGGATATTATTCTACAAAGCAAGGAAATTAAGGGATATGAGATGCTCTAAAGCTGTGCTAGGCTACGTATCCCAGAGGTGCAGTTTTATTGTTTGATCTGTTGATTTTCTGTTTATCAGATCACAAAACCGCTCATGGAAAAGAAGAGAAGGGAACGGATTAACTTAGCCCTCGAATCTTTGAAGCGCTTCGTCGCGGAACCTATTCTTAAGGAGGTTTGCATTATGTTCACGTTAAAATTAGTAGTATTTTCAGCAAATATGCAAATCATTAAGGCAATTTCAATCAACTCCACGTATTTTTTTAGACGAAAATACTTCTTCGTGATTTGTTGTAGGGAGCTCAAAAATTGGAAAAGGCGGATATTCTGGATCTTACTGTCAAATACGTACACTCCTGTGCTAACAGTAAGCATTTTGCGACCCCAGTCTCTGTCATCTGTGTCTTGATGGATGGTCATGCGTTTGTCGTTTTCTTCTAGGAAATTCCTCACCTCTACCATCGCAGACACCATGGCTGAGCTTCCTGGCAGGCTACTCGGCTTGCGAGGCAATCCTTCGCCACCTCCTCACTGCCACTCCCCCAACGCCCTTCCAGCCCTACTCACTCCCACCCCGCCAGACTGCGGCACTGCTAATGGCTTTGGAGGCAAGAAAAGTGATTGCTGCTTCTGCCTTTCTCGATGCTCTAGGGCAAAAAAGTACTGCCACTGCTCCACCAACACCGCTGTCCTCCTCCAGTTTAGGAGATCTAACTCCACAACAGCAACAGCATCAACATCAGGAACGGCCTTCGGTATGGAGGCCATGGTAGAGCGATCCAGCCTCCATGACTACTTGGCATACCTCGACCCAAGTGGCCCTATTTCAAAAATTATCTTTTTTGCGAACAGTGATCCAACCTGACACTGCCATTTGCGGCTTAAGGGATCCACACTCTATGACCAGTTTTATAGGCATTTTTTTTCAAATAATGAACCTCATCCTAGAAGCGATTTTATTTAATTACAACCTTAGTTTTTGATATGAAAATGATAGAGCCCATCCGATGATAGTTATCTGCTAATTTTCATATTCGTGACCTGTCAGTACATTTCAAGTGCTGATGAAATTGATTGCGCTTTCCAGAAAGGTAGCTCATCCTACCTAACGATTCGGCCGCCACACTAGTGACACAGAGGTCGACTTGCCGCTTAAGCTACTGGTCTTCCAGGCCTCCTACAACCTCACGGTTAAGTTGGTTTGCCTTACCGAGGTCTAGCCGATGACTGGTGATGTAACCGCATCATGCGTAAGGTATTGGAGATCTGGTATTCGGCAAGGACATTTTGTCAGGAAACTGAAACTGATAGGAATCATGTGTGATGGGAAATGAGTATCGTATTCCAGCATCCAGTAAGCTACACCGAATATCGGAGTATCACCTCATTTTCACTAACTACTTCTTTTGAGTGTATGATGAGTTGCAGACAGAACTCTTCACTTGCTAACTGCCAGAAGATTACAGCAGACTGATCTACTGAACGCAGCCAAAAGAATTGCAACCAGAACCTATTAAGAAATTGGAAAAACCGGCGAGTGGGAAGCTGTCAAACCAACGCATGAAGCCGCACCACACATCGAAAAACGTTGTGGATAGGATGGCAGACCGATAACGCTTCGTATTCATCCTCTGTACTCTCCTGACCATAGTTCTTCAGGTAGCAGCACCAGACAAGATAAAAACAGAGGTAACCAAGACGCAGTCTTTCAACGCTGGAAAAAAAGCGTCCCGCAAGAGCGGAATTCGCTGGCTCGCAATTCCCCGGTACTGAGAGCTTCCAGTGATAAACACATAAACTACCAAAGCATTCTAAGATGGCTCATAAAATAGCAAAGTTTAGTTTACGAAAACGGGAAGAACTTACCCCTGCCACAAAATCTTGGGTACCAAACACAGGCGTTTTAGTATCGTTCAACAATCAGTAACTACTTATTAAGAAACAAGTAGGTGGAAGTACCCAGATGGGGAAAAAATCGAAGCCTACAAGGGGCCCTCTATGCCAATAACCATGACAACCCTCCTAGTCATTTGACAAATAAGGCCAGCAGGATCAAGAGGAGGCGAAAAGTCAAGAGATAGCTAAAATACACACATATTCAATAGGACACAAACTGGCAGCTGAGTGCGTGTACACATTTATATCCACACACCACACACCCAGACACTTGCAGAGCGAGGAAATAGAAGGGTTGGACAAATAGGCATTTTGCATTCATCTTCTTCTTGGCACTGTTGTTCTTCAGCACCTCATGAGGGGTAAGTGGGATCAAAATGCGTCAGTCTAAATCGGTCGATTTTCGGTGAGTTCTTGTAGTCTCTTCTCTAAAAACGCCGAGACGTCCAACGCGCAGCCGTGAAGGCGACTGCCCGGACGATTGGACGACGTCCAGTGCTGCGTCAAAAGTCTGCAGAACAACCAAAACAGAGAGAAGCTGGTATTGCAACTTAGTACAGGTTAATCGAAACTATAAATAATAACTGCCCATTTGACTCACCGTAACTGTGAAACGACCTGCGCCGGACCACCTGGTAGACCGCCCTGTGCCAGAAGGTCTCGTAGACTCTCTAGGTCATACGCTAAAAGTCCACTCACTGACGGCGATTTCGTCGGAGACGAACCATCGGGGAGGGTGGCGGATCGACGTGGCCTAGTGGAGTTGCGACGTCGTTGCTGTGCCTGTATCTGTACCGACTGCTCCGACGATATCTCCGACTGACAGGTCTTGCTTAGGGCGCAGCGCAACAGCGGGCGAGCAGCAGAGAGGGCAGAGACCTCAGCTAGAAGGCGTTCTGCTGCCTGTTGGGACCGAATCGGACAAGAAGAGGCCTCACTACTTGCGTCATCGTCCTCCTCTCCATTCTCTGTCTTCACCTTACTGACAGATGCATCGTCTGATTTCAAGGAAGATGACTGACGGACTGGTGTAGCTGCCACCTTGGAGGGTCGTCCCCGTTTGCGAGGCACGCCAGTGTCCATCACGACTCTGCCAACTGGACAAGACGATGCGTAAAACGCGTTGTCATTTAGCCTGTGAGCCTTTAATTTTTCGAAGAAACTGTAGAATGGAACATTCCACGGTTCAGAAATCTCAAACATGATTCCGCTACGAATTCATCAGCTTTTTATTTGTAGATTATAAATGGAAAATGATGTCGGCTTTTAATGAGTCATCTGACTGCTGTAACTACTTGTGAATCTAGGAAAATGATTCCACAAAGAAGTATGCGATGTTTTAATGTAGGTTCCAATGGCCGATTCATACCAAATGGCCTTGAAAACATTTTAATTAAATTCTTTCGGTGGGGAGACGAGCAACGGCGATAACAACCGATACTCATCATTAAAGCACGAATTGGGATGACCTAACACCACGACGAATCTCGATGAGCTAGAAGGGGCCATAGAAGAAGCAATCGAACGACCACAAACTGGAATTCCATATCGCTAAAAAAATCTGTAAATCGGGTTCAGAAAATATGACCTCCGTTAAAATTAATTGACTCCCGCAGAAAGTAAGTCGCCGTGCACAGAGAGGAACTTCCTCCAACGCTCATCCGATTATATAGATTGAGAAAAGAAAAATGAGGTATCTGACTGCTGAGACAGTTACAACACAAGGTGGATGGGGATCAGACACATCCCCATTCAAAACAACCAATCAGAATGCTGTGGCTTGATGACCCACATGAGCAAAAATCTGATTGGTTTCCTGATTAAATCCTAACGGCGATAGGTAGTTCCCCAAGAGCTAAACATGGTTATGGCTTAGGTACACTGTTTACCATAAATCACGGCTTTATCAGGCCTATTAGGTCGAGAAAACAAGGTGTAACTTGCTCTCCCAGTTTAGTTTCTCTCTGTTACAGCACAGCTAGGCCACAAGAAGATAAAGTGACACTGTCTTGCCTTAGTTATTAACGACAAAAGCCAGTGCAAACCAGCTGAAATCACCAATGCTAATGAGATATCTACCATAGATTGATTTCGCCCAGCCATATTCGGCTCAAGTCACCTGGAAGTGGGTTCCAAAAGCATCATGAATCACCGCTTCGACTTCCAATCCTAAAACTTCCACAGAGCTAGCAAAGTGTATAATCACTATCATCACCAGTCAAACTACCTCTACTACTCAAGCCTCCTCGCCTCGCCTTATTCCTTGGTTTTAAATCACCGTAGGCCTCCACCTCATCCTCATAGAGCACATCCTCTTCAGCATAGACATCCTCTGTTTTGGTCGTCTTCGTTCCCATTGTCAAGCTATTAAATTGATCGCCACCCTCCTCCAGTTCATCACCCTCATAGTCCTCCAAATACCGCGGACGCTTAGCTGACCTCCCGCGGGGGCCGGCACCGAGTGCATATCTTAAGGAAAATGACCCCCTTGAACGTCGGCCATGACCACGTCTCGCCGTTGGCACACCATTTAGCGAGGACCGACGTCGCGTCGGGGTCGGTGTTATCTAGAGGTTAGAAGTAAACAACGGATTATTCATTCATCGGTAGTACATTCTCTCCTTTCCACTCACTTACACTTCGACTCCTCACAGACGTCTCTCCATCGATGTCTGCCATCTCGCCTTCACGATCTTGAATCCCTTCTACCGCTTCGCTTTCTTCCTCATCGTCATTTTCTTCTTCAACACACTGCCTGCTTTCATCAATCATCTCTTTCAATTCCACCGCTTCTAACAACTCGTCAGGTAGGGGCTCAGCGAAGTGTTCTTCTTCAACTATTCCCGCCTCTTCTCCATAGCCGCCAGCCAGACGCCGGCAACGTTGGCAGAGGAGGAGAGCGCTCTTCAGGCAGTCTTGTCGAGCCGCTGCAGTTGTATTTATGTGACATGGCATTAAGGAGTAGAGGCAGGAGAGAGATGCGATCGACGCGGCGTCGGGGGCTCGAGCGCCGCGATAGGCATTGGTGCGGTTAATAGTGGAGGAAGAGCGAGAACTCTGACGAGAGAGGCTATTGAGAAGGCAGTCCTGGTGAAAAGGGCAAGCGCAGCCGCCACAGAGACAGAAGGCGGTAACTACGCCACTAGCTCCACCACCTACAGAAGCCTCATCCGGAGGACCTCTGCAATGTTGAAAGAAGTGAGTAGAACTTCAAAGTTTCGAAAGAACCGACTCTTACAAACCCGTCACTTACCGACACGCAGTACACCGAACCTCTGGGAGCTGGAAACGAGTCGCATAGCTCCCGATAGCCGCAGGTACCCCGCGTCCACCCCGATTGGCCTTTCGCACTGAGCGCTCAAGAGCGCGCAAGAGGAGGTGCAGTTGAGCGGTGGTAGTGGCCGAGCGTACACACTTGCACCACCGTTGGAAACCCGTGGTCGCACCACTCACTGGCGACACGTCAAACCCTGACGATGTGTGCGGTGTCGATGGTGGAGAAGCCGTGATGGTGTCATCCAGGGAGGCGAGACTGGCAGTTGAGGGCAGAGCTCCACGAAGGGAACGGTCGTCAGCACCTACGTAGAAAAAACTAATCGATTACCAACATTAGGAGAAGAGGTAAGGAAGGGACTGGGAAGTTGAAGCATTACTAAGTGGAGCTGCTAATCGTCGAGGACCGACGGCGTTGCCAAGGGCAAGTATGATTTGTGCCAGCTGACGGAATTTCTGTCGTTGGCACGATTCATCACTGGAGCTAAAAGGAAACGGACTGTTCAGTGAGAGTTATAACTGTGACCCCGATGAAATTGAATGGTATTTTCGTAATAATTGTCGTTAAATTGATCTTTCAAACAAAAATAACAGTTGAATGAGGCAAAAGTAGGTATCCTGGTAGTCCTGATAAGACTTTTCACGATCTACACATCACATTGGCTTACGAATTTGTTGATTCATCACCAGACTCGACTTCATCTCTATCTTCCACCTTCAGAGCCTTCTTTCCTTCTTCCAGTCTACAACAATGCAAAGTAGTGCTCGATCCGCTGACTGAGCAGGAAAAATGCAAACTAGGGGGTAATGATTGACTGAGTGGATTTAGTGACAATGAAAACCAAACCTACCTAGCAAGCGGTACACCCAAACGCATTGCAACTCCGTGTACTGCAGTCTCAAGCCAAGCGAGAAGAATTGAAAGAGTATCTTTCATCTGCAAAAGACGTGAACAAAGGCACTACTGAACAATGAGTTCAAAGCAGCACCCATGGACCGATGAAAATGAACTCACTGGAGGAGATCTATTTCCTTCTTCCTTCACTTCTTCAGGCACCGCCAGCACCTCCACTGGACACTCTGCAACCGCAGTGATGAGGATAGGTCTCAGTTGGCAGACAGCCTTACGCAAATGAGATTCTCGGGTACCTCGAGGATTCAGCGAGGCCTCTAACTGATCGATGGCTCGACGACCGCCCGCGTACCTATCCTCCTTCGTAGCCATTTCCGCTGTCGCCGTCCCGCCTTCAGGTGGTAGAGGGAGGAGTAGAGACCAACGGGGCATGTTTCTCCGCAACTCTTCCACCTGTACAACAGCCGGATGATCGATGTCGACATGCGCGTTCCCACGACGAGCCTAGAAAACCGATCAGGGTAAATGGAAAATAATTGACATCCTCTTGAATGTAGCATGCATTATGTGGATCTTCTCAGCCTTTCACACTTCAACCTATGCACGAAGATCCAGGCCACTAAAGTACCCAAAGTCCAGGCCTTTCTGCATGCATTTGTGTTAGATACCTGGGGATTCGGCACTAGAGTATGGTCAACCAAGTCCAAAAGGTTAATTCAGTGGAATTCCAAATAATATAAGACCCGAGGAAGGTTTTAAATATGAGGAAAGTTAAAAAGGAAATAATGGAAAATCGTTTAACTGACGTAATGAAGAAAGCGATATGCTAGTTGCCTGATTCTGGTGTACTTCTGGCGGCACCATCTACGCCTCGGATTTCCAGGCCTCCTATGTGCTAAAAATAGAGCTAGTAGCAAACCTACGCATTTTGTAATGTTTGCCATAATAGTCCAAACACTGAAACAGACTTTTCCGCAGCATCAAAGTTGACGGTCTCCACAAACAAAAAATTTGTCCAAAGAAGATAGACTAGTTTACTGTCAATTTATGTCAACAAATCGGTAGTAAAAGGACCCGTTGGTGCTGTGATGCCGCAAACCAAGTAGAGCAAAGGAACTGGGAAGCAAAAGAATACATAAACCGAAGTGAAAAGGTGAAGAAAAACTATCCAAATTTGGCGAGGAAGGTGATGAGAAAGCGGTTTGGATAATTTTGAATTAACTGCAAGGACTTGGAGGCAAGCATGAGTCACAAACCAAATTAGCACTCAAAAGTGATTAACTTCTGAAGAAATGAACGCAAAGGACTCCGTGGAATACAGCTATTACGTTCGATTTTTGCTATTTAGAGGAATCATTGACGTGACGAACAACAAACAAGCAACAGCAGCGGATGTGATATTTACCGCTTCGAAACGAAACGACATGAAACAATCCCATCGTTGTCCACGTAAGCAAGAAAGGCATGAACAGGTGTGGGGCGGCTTCCAGAGCCCAAAAAGCACAAATAATTAGCAACTGTGCCGTTGGAATCAATCATAAAAAGAGCTTTCGAAAAAGATGCCGGAAATTCACAAGAGCGAAAAATCCGGCTTTGAAGGACCAGGAGATCTTAAGGAGTAGGCGGGAAAAGGAATTGATAGCAATTAGTCAAATGAAAAGACAAATGAAGAAACAGAATGAACTTGACACTGAGGGGAAGAAGTTGAAAAAAAAATTTCCTGGCAAACGCAGATACAGAGATGTCAAGAGCGCACAGAACAGGAGTTATATGAGCATACTAAACAGAAACACAACTACCAAGAGAAGCAAACTAGCACGTGATAAGAGGGAAGGTCATTAAAAGAAGAAATAGGTAATATAAACAAATAATCGTTTTAAAGAACGATCTTTGAAAAGGTCACTTAGTATCAGGAAAACACCAAAAAACTTGCTATGGAGACCAACGAAGAACTATGCACGATTAAAATAATGAGCACGCACTGGATGAATCAAAGCCTTAAGCTGATCCAACGTCAAGACCTCTCGATTAGCGGGTAGATCGATGGCCAACTGAGAGAGGAGGGAGTCGCGATCCAACAGGCGTGGGTTCTGCCAATGCTCGTCCTCCATCTCTGCACTGGCGCACAGTTGCTCGATCGCGCGCTGCAGGTTGCGTGCCGCCTCCGCTGCACTTGCACCGAGAGCCATGCCAGCACCAACTTGGCGACCGCGAACGCGCAGCGCAGCCGATGATGGCGCCTGTAATGCACCGCCCTCAGACTTGACGGGGGAGGCGAAGGGGAGAGGGGATGCGGAAGCCTCCTGCAAAGTGTCCTCCACTAGGACAGCAGGTAGTGATGGCACCAGCCAGTAGCGTCTACGAAAGATGAGAGGTGATAAATATTTAGTAAGTACGGTTTTGGATCAAACACAAGCTGTTTCTTTCACATTAAAAAGCCGATTTCATCTCATTTACTCCAAAGAAATTTCGATTGAAGAATGTCAAGCCTGCACAGGCTTCATAAAGGGAATGCAATTATTTTCAACGCACAAAAGAACTTTAAAAATCTTCTTTAAGACAAAACTCGGGACATGAAGGATAGAGAGAGCATCGCGAATACTTTAAAGGCAGACATGCGGAGTTACACGGGGCCGAAAACGTAATAATTCAGGTCTAGGGATTCATAAAAGCCTTTCCATATGAAAAGAACATGGCATGTGATGGATACAAGATCCGAGAAGCTGATACGCAGTCAACCGCTTAATCTCACCAAAGGAAGAAATATAAGGATGCAATGGACCATGGTGGTTAGTAGGGAGACGGTCAAACGGAAGGCAATCCAGATGGGAATGCTTCACCTGTATATGCGATCCTGTCCGAGAGGAATCATAGAGAAGCGTCTGGCCGTACGAAGAACGGAATGCCACAACGCGTGATCCGTCTTTTCTAACTCCGCGCTGATCGCGTTAATGGGTGGCAGCTGCAGGCCCACTCCCGGCGGTGTCTCGCCATCTGCACCCAATCCCGCCTTCTGACCGTCTAATTCCATACCCCCTCTAGTCAAGAGATGGAGAGGTGGGTAAATTAATCACTCCTGGATGAATTTGGAATAAAATTTGTTACTACACCACGCTAATGATGAAAGTGTGAGGAACATATCTTTTTGTATTTGTATGTTGTATGTTATGTTTGTATGTTATCTTCTCATCAGCATCAAACGATTTGGAACATATTTTGATCGACAAGCGTGTTCGCTACACGAAAAGCCTGCGCAAAGTTTGTTCCCCTTTGATACCAGAGCAATAATGGCAGATAAAAATGTGTCTATTCAATGACCCAGTTCTTGACTAGTTATTAATTACAGCTTTTTGAGAAGCAGGTAGTCGCATTAAGCTCAACCGCAATGTGGAGTTCAAGGAATTCGCGCTGCCCATTGGAAAGATAAAAGAGAACGCTTTATGAATCCAAGATATGCCTGCGGATTCAAAAGATGGGATAAATGCCCAGTTACAAGAAGAACAAATGCGTAGAGGGGCTTGTGACTAGGCAGCGTTGGCCACTCAGGTCCCAAGTCGCACTCATCCTCTCACAAGACAAAACTCACTCACCCAAATGACATAAAACCTTCAGAAATCGGGAAAAGAACCTTTCACAAATCCTGTATGCTCCAGTTTTAATCCTCACATCTGTTACCGTAGTTTCATCGCACAAAAACGAAGCGCTTAAATTACAGGAAACGGATTCCGAACCACTTAGTCACCCGTTATATACACCAAATATTAAAGGTGGGCATTGAAAATAAAAAAAAATCACTCAAACATCTTTTGCTAGGATTTTGCAGCCTTTACCCTCCCCCCCCCCAAGTTTCGATTCTAAAAAAGTTAAGGCTACCACGACATAGTATCCCTCCACTAAGTCCAACAATAAACAACCAGCCACGAGGAGGGGTTGATAAATGGAATTTCAAAACGGAATGACAAAATGGTGCGTACTAAGCTAATTTAAAACTGCTTTGAAGATAGGATGGGAGACAGTTAGGGACAGACAGAGACGAAAAGGTGAGTAGAAACAAAAATTAACACTTTGAGGCAGAGAACCAATCATACAGACAGACAGATGGAGAGACGGAAGTCAAGCCCACTCACCCCTTGGCATAGTTGAACTCCGCTGCAATTTTTGCCTTTGCCGCCTCAATGGTCTTCCTTCGGGGCCGATTCATGCTGTTTCTGAGGATGGGTGGGGTGCCAGTGAGCCAGTTGTCGCTGGTGGAAATGAGAGTGGAGGGCGAGAAGCCGTAGAGCATGTTGGCGATGTTCGCATTGCCGCCGTAGAACTTATAGCGTTCCGCCTGCACTCCACGTAGCTGTAGACGCAGGCGTCGAAGACCCTCCGAAGCGGCCTCCATGCGTTCACGCAACTGCGGTTGTAGCAGCACCTCGTCCATGAGGCTGACGATCAGTGCAAGACGATCACGCAGTGGCCAGGTGTAGAGCGGCACTGAAAGACACCAAGGGATGATCAGGCAAAGCATCGTATATTCCTCGCGTGAGTCTCTGCCCACAGTAATTTTGTAAGTAAAGTAAAATGCATCAAACTTTTGTGAATCAGTGAAGTAATGGTGATCAAACTCTGAGCGATTTATTCCGTACTCCCCTTTAAATTGGGCAGCGATAAAGTTGCCAGGCAACAAAACCTTTCTGAAAGCATAACAGTCACATTCTGAACCAAACGAAAATAATCCAATACCAATACCTGAATTTGATCCCCGACCCACCACAGCATAACTAAGATCAACGTAAGTGCTTATTGCATACACCTCCAAACACTAAGTTGTAACAATTAGACAAACTTCCCTCACTCAAAATACAAGCCAAAAATTCAGAACAACCGACCCGATCTCAGTTTGTCCACAATCTCTCGGTTACTCCGCATTAGATCAACGCAGGGGTCATCCAGTGGCCTCGTGCCACCCCAGATAGAACCTCTCCACCCTCCTGTCTTAGCCGGTGCAGTGGTGATGTGAAGCCACAGAGCTTCCGCCAACCCTGCCCTATCCAGTGGCGGCAATGAGGCCCCACCGAGAGCGACAGCCAGGGCAGAAGCGCGGACCGCCCATGAGCGGCCACTGTTCGTTCCACCCTCCGACGGCGCAACTACCGAAACGCCACCGACCGCTACTGTAGCGGCGGCCCGCTCTGCTCTCGATGTCAGTGCCGAGTGGATGGGCGCAAGACCGACAAGCTCACATTGGCGCGTGGCCTCGGCTGTCGCATGGAAGATCGCGGCGAGGGATGAACCGGAAGCAGTAGTAAGGGTATCGGCGAGCACCGTCGTGTACTCTTGAGAGCAACCGAGGCCTGTAAGAAAGCCTGCGGAGGCAAGAGGGAGACCCGCCTCCAATGTGGCGATGGCGGAGACGGTAGAGGCAGCGGCAGCCTCAGCAGTGGGCGGCAGCTGCCGACCATTCGTTTCGCTCTTAAGGGAAGAAATTAATTACCACAACGCCAATTAGAATTCGTTTGGCTGCATTTGCTCCCAACCAACCTCCAGGCGCCGGATTGCACATAGTAAACCAAATAAAACATCGGCAAATGGACCCATAGGGTCCTGACTGAAGAGCACATCTTCCAACATCTCCCAAGTGAGCCCTCCACAACCACCTCCTCCCTCCTCGTTTCCTTCCTCCATGACAACAGGAGACTTCCCCGACTCGCCCCTCACAACCTGTTGCGCTGCACCAGGTACTGGAAAGTGTAGGAAACCTCCGAAGACGTGGAAGAACTCGTAGACTTGGAGGCAGACACCGAAGTCCTCTGGCGGGATGAAGCGTCGCAATCGAAGAGGCGTGAGAGGTGGCAGAGGAACGAGGTCCGAGAGATCGAGGTCATCGCGTTTGCGAAGCAGGGACCAAGTGCGTTCCAAATCGGTTCTTTCGATTCGGGTGAGACGATGGATATTGGTACCGATCTCTGACAATGAGTGATTGTTTACGGAGATTCCTGAGGACGGAAAGGCAATTGAAGTGTGGTGTCTAGATTATATGATACGCTTTTCTACAGAATTCTTCACAGGTTGCTTCGAGACCGTGCGGATGAGCCCTCACCTACAGATTTTATTGTGACGGGAGCGTTACTAGTTCTCTTTGCTGCGGCATTTGAACCATCCTTTGAGACCATCAGCATCTTTTCACGACCTAAGAATGGAATCAAGAGGTAAAAAAAGTGAGAAGAGCATGAAAAACTTCCAATGCAATCAACCAAACTCGCACTCACCAGTTACGATTCGTGGGATCACAATGTCGGACCAGGGTAGATCCGGGTCCGTAAATATGTCCGCCCATTTGAGGCTTCCTAGGGGGTAAAGATTGAAGTGCCGTAACATGGATTCCTAAAGGAGACAAAAAACCGCATCGAAAAGGCTTGCTACTTAAAGGAGCAGTTAGTAGGCATGAAATATTTTGGTCTTCACTCGAGGAACGAAGAACTGATTCTCCAGTTTGCCGGTCTGCCTGATGAAGGATTTTATCCTGTCGCGAGTGAGAAAATTCTGTGGTGGGCGGTGCAATGCCGAATGGGGTAGAATTAGTGTCGGATTTGAGTCAGTGGAGCTATTTGAGTTGATTTGGTTGTCAATGCCACGTACGACGTATTTGATCGACTTTGGATCAGGCATTGTCGGAGGCTTTTCGTTTTCCTACTCAAGTAAATTTAATACCTTACAAAAGGGATACGTAAAAGGAGCTAATTAGCGGTCAGCTAACTATAAAACGTACGGAGTCCTCGGGTTTGGACTTTGGTGGTGGTAAAATAACTCGTTCGACGACGACCGAGGGTTCAGAGCTATAAACAAAACGACTGGCGATCAATGATCACTGTACCAAATGAAATGAACTCGCCCAGTGATACGTTTTTTCCAGACAATTCCCAGAATGTTAAACTTATTATTTACTAGGCACGGGATAATCAGGAATACGGTATGAAATAGAACAGAAAAGAATGCCAAGAGAGCAAAAAAGCAAGAAAAAAATAGTGAAGCAGGTCAAGTTAGGGAGGCAAATCACAAATAAAAAGGGGTGGATCCAAAAAAGAGGATGAAAAAATGTAATACTTCAATGTGATAATGGCAGCCTTGAAACTTAACAACCGCACCCCTATCATCGCTGAAAGCCTAAATACTGGCAGCAGTAATAGATGTGACTCAGGAAATACCGAGAACAGATGGCTATCTATCTATCTATCTATCAAAGTTTGACCTATTTTTCGCGATTCCCGCTCGGATTGGAGAGCAAAGAAGGTGATATTTTGACCTTCTTAAATAAGGAAATAATATAGTCACTTGTGGAAGACTTCGGCGATAATGCCAAACAGCAGTGAAAAATTAAACGAATGAAGAAATAGAACCGTAGATCAGGAAAAGAGGTCGCCAACCGTTCAAGACTTGGAGCAACATCAGTGAAGTGTGACTACAGAGCCATCCACAACATTAAACAACATTCTAAGCTGCAGCATCAGCGAGGGAAACCGCCCAGAACCAACGGCTCAGAGTAGGTAGGGGTGGAGATGTGACCAATAGGAGACCACTCATCATCATCTAGGTTGATCATTTGACAGGTGACCCATGTTTAGTGACCCGGGGTGCCATCCAAGATCAAAAGATGGTCACTTAACAGCAGCAAAAAAACAGCTCTAAGTAAACGGAGAGGGGAGATTGAAGACCAGATTTCACCATGAGAACTGGTTTTAGAGAAAAGCAGAATTCGTAAAAATATCAGGACCCACAGCGATATCCACTACCAAAATGTCACGGAGTCCCAACAATTAGTAAAAATGGCTGAAAATGGGGAAAAATGAGGACTTGATTCCAGGCAGAACGGGTATTGAGAAACGACGTGATTAACACAACTTCGCAGATCAATTGACAATTCAGGTAAAATAAAACTGGACTTTGAAGAAAGAATGGGAAACCCAGCAATCAAGAAATCAAGCCTGCAAGTCCCTTGATAATGACGAAGCCAGATCACGCATTGGGAGAGGTTGACCCTTCAAAATCGAATGCCAGTGTTAAATAGTAATGATGTTAAAACCCAGTAAACTTATTGCTCATCGATTTGAGAATGGATTACGAGTTTAAGTGACGCCTCGTTTATCAAAAGCCGCCGAAAATATGAATTTCAAAACCATGGAAGACATCCATAGTTCAGAGCTAGAAGCAGTATCGACACCGATAGCGGTGGAACTTAACCATATCATCACAGTCAACGAAACCAGAAGTTCAAAGCTGAAAAACCTTCAGAATTTAATTGTGGACTTATCAGTAGCTCAACATCCAAAGGCTAAAAAATGACGCGTTAAAAAAGAAAGAGCTTACAAATTACTCGACCGCATTTTAAAAAAAGGAAGACTGACTATTCAGATCCGATACTTGATTCTAGGCTGGTCAGTAGCGAGCAATTCAAAGCAATGACCCACCTGACGGTAACGTCACACCGACGGAGGCACAACTCCTCACCGACGAAGAAGCGAGAGGTAGTGAAAGCGAGAAGGACGTCGACAAGATCTGCAAGACGTCGACGCCGGGCGTGCAACATGATGTGCAGGAGACCACGTGACAGTCCAACTCCGAAAGCGGCCAGACGTGTGCGATCACCCTCCTCACAGGCCAACGCCTCGCGGTAGTTGAGATTGTGCATACCACAGAAGCTGCAGCCCCACACCATGCTATTCAACTGGATGGTACGCTCAAAGAAGTCACTGAATGTACAAAGAAAAGAAAGATGGGACTTGATTACGTGTCGTCAATTTCAGGGTGGGGAAACTAGTAAATTAATTGGAAGTGGTCGCTTTCAAGCGCTGGCATCCAAACCCACGCTTAGTTTGATAAGCTCTTGGGGAATTAATTGGCGAGGAAAGGCTAGAGATATACTTGCCCATTAAATGTCACTATGCTGAAATATGACAAGTATTTATGTCAAAAGTGGATGGCACAGTGACGACGCTACGTTCAGCAATAAGTAACAAGTAGCATCACGTCTCCTGGACTGGTGTTGTCCGGACAGTGTTCACTACGATCGCAGACAACAGTAGTAGTGGGTTTGTGTCAGTAGAGATGCAAAACCCGAGCCCAGAGATGTCCGATCATGCGAAAAACTTTAAGCACAAATGTTCAGTAATAAACTTAAGTAGTGCCGGCTTCCCAAAGGTGGACCTGCACACGTACTTCAGTAAATATCCCGGTCGTGGTGATCGCTATGTGAACATTTCATTCAGTGCGTGGAACGCCTGATCTCGGATAACAGCCGCAGGATAATAAATCAACGTGAAATTCCGCAGGACGAATATCTCTTTCAGAAGGACAAACACAAATATTCGTGAAAATGTAGAATTTATAAGAGTCATTAGACGATGGGCATCAAGACAGCTTTCTGCTTTTAGCCAGCACCGCAAACAGCACTACCAAAGCCGCTTTCTGAGCATTACACTACATTACATATGCAAAAAGGATCTGCGTTAAAAAAACGGTTTCCGCATCTCGACATTTGTTTTCTTTTATAAATCCAGGGAATGTCATGAATTGAACCATCCTCCCTTATGTGCATGATCCAGGTCATGAGAGAGAAAGTATCAAACTTATGCCTGGTCAAGAAAGGAAGATGAGCTATTAGTAGGAATTCGAATTAGGCATCTGTGAATATCCCACCGCTAAAATACACGTTTGCCTGAATCGGTGTTCTGGGAATTCTCTAATGAAGAGGAGCCTTGATCATAGATGCTTGACCTAAGTGGACATTCATTGCCCCATTTCAGGCCTTAGTGAATCACTGGCATATAGCACCCTTGAACGGAAGGCCGGGTTCCTTCGGAAATTGAAATCTGAACCCAAGGTAGGGGATAGAGATCAGCTATTCAATAAAGGGAGAATTGAAGGATAACTAGATGGTGAGCTCAAAAAGTGAGGAATTAAGGCAAAACGTAATCAGGGAGGGATTAAAATCAAGGGAGGACATCAATGAATGCTCAGATACTGGACCAATGCAATGATGCAATGTTTTTCTTTAAAAAAATCTCAATTCAAACCCAAGAAAGATCGCCTCCAAGCCAAGAGTGTCCGCAATTGCTATGACGGCGGAAATAAAGAGGAGGGGAAAAGTTCGGACTCAGTCATAGGCAGTTGACCCGAGTATACTTTTGGATAGGAGGGTGATCAACCACTGCCAAAATGATATGACCAGGTGCTACACTCGATGAACTCAATGTCAGGCACGGTAAAGTGCCAAAACAGGGAATTATATCCATTTGGTTTTAAACAAGAGGTATGCACTCCTTGAATTCCAATTAGGGTTCAATCAAAAAGCAACTGGCCCCTCATAAGCGATGGAGTTGAACTCTACAAGAATGCACTACTCAGACAAACTAGTCAGTCACTAAGGCGAAAATGAAGAAAAAAGGAACCGATTTGACCACAGCCGTGCAAAACAGGTGATTATTTGACCCTCAGTTCTAGGCACCTACTTATTCTGGTGCTTTAGGCAAGAGACCGGGCCCGTCCATACGATCCTATTGGGATTTGAAAAGAGGAAAATACATGTGAAGCTTGGTGAAGGCAAAGGAGAACAGGCTTCTTCATAAAAACTCAATTTCAGGCATCACGATGTCCTGATAACGAATCGCGCCCATCCAGCGAACTAAGAAAGTTAAATGGGCACTTAAGTTGCAAGACCAATTTTCGAAAAAGACGGGGACTTGAAATGCAACAATCTTCTGACGTTTGCACATAATCTGAAATAAAAAGGTACAGGTATGTACCACTCATCTAAATGGGTCTTTGAGATTCATCTCCCAGTCAAGCGTACCAGTAGCTCAAATCAGTTGGATCCGTTTTTAAATTATGGTGTCAAATAAAGAACTCAGAAATTTTAATGAAATCTTCCGTACCCTTCAGATGTCACACATTAATTGGGAAGAGGATGAAACGAGCCAAATTCAATCTCCGAAAGTGTAGGGCGGAAACTGGAAGTAGCTCAAGTTAAGGACCAACAGATCAGTTTGAGAATATGTACCATCCAACAATTTGATACCAAAAACAACTCACTTCAGACCACGTGGAGTAGAGAAGTGGACACAGATAAATTTCATGAAATTCGGAGGGTAGTTGCAGTTTCACAAGATGTCGCTATCATACATGTGACACGTGTTCTTTGTCAAGTTACAGCAACTAGCTGCACCAAATTGTGCCACAAACAGGGTGGCTAAGTTTAAAATAACAAAATAAATTGGCTACTTTTATCCAACGATATTTAGTCCGAGTCTGATTTCAATCATTTAAAGGTTGGAATAACAAGTAAGTAAGGTATATTTGAACAATTGAAGGAAGCACCGATACGTCCCAGTTTAGAAGCCCAGTTCACAAGGCATTTAAAAGCTCTGCAAACTCTTGAACCATACTTCGTTGGGTACCTCGTGCTCCAGTCGGAGAAAAAGGAACAGTAGGACCGATGCATACAATTTATAAGCCTTCTTGAAACAGCGAAGGAAGGCTAAGTTAACGAGACTGCGTATTCCTAACACAGAGGAGGCTACAGATCAGGCAAATCTGGGTGCGTAGAATCTGAATTGTGTATATCCCATAGTTTCCGCGTATGTGGATGATTTCGTGTCAAAAATTCACAAAAGAGAAAAAAAGGAACAGTAAAGTGCCACCGACAAGATGGTTCACACTAGGCATTTGTACGCGACTCATCTTGAGACAACGCCACAATCAGACAGCCAGTGAGGCATTCGATGCTCACTTCAACCATTCGACAAATCAGAAGTAACCTCCAGATACTTGACCTATTTAGCATAAAGTGAGGAGGAAAGCAGAAAAAAATAAATAATATACCTCAGGCCGAATTATTAATGACTAGAACCAAACATTACAGCTCAATAAAATGAATTCAGTCACAGAATCAATTGCAACCACACTTCAAATAACTGCAAAGGCGGGTGAAATCGAATGGTAAGCGACAGGAAGATGCTTGAGTTAGTGGTAGCAAGAAACATAACAGAGACAAAGTCTTTCAGTGATCCTAAAGCGAACGCTCATGTTGTGTCAAAAAATGTGCAGCGAAATGTGTGAACAAACACCCCAGTAGTCAAGGCCCATCAGTGACTGAATGAAATGCTGCGATAGGGGATTTGAAAGTCAAAAGTAGTCTACGGGCATCAATCTAAATGGAATATGAAAATGAGCAGTTGAAATAAACGAATGGAAAAGAAACCAATTTTGCGTCCAAGGATAGCTTAATATGCCACAAGGAGATCATCGACTCATCGTACTTGTGCAATACAGCGCACCAGGAATCAGCGCATAAGGGATACGGTGAAATACAAGCGTTAATGGCAACGACACCTAACCGACCTCAAGATCCGCTGTTTGCTACAAGACCAGACAAGTGCAAAGGCAATTGAGATATCAGTTCCGTCAAAATGAACAGACACTGAAAAGTTGGTTTGAGTAGTAAAACAGTTTCGTACTCACTCGTAGTTCCGAAAGACCTCAAATGTAATAGGTGAGAAGAAAATTTCTTCCTCCGGCTGAAGATCGGGCGGCGGCTGTTGTTTAACAAACGGTTCGCCATTTAGCAGAGGCATCTAAATTTAAAAATACAAAAATAAAAGGGAGGGAAATACAATCCCGATCACGACACTGCGTAAAATCCATCCCCTTGAAAAGCCATTTATATTCCTCATGATCCAGAGGAGTAAGACCGAACGCAAACACAAACCAAACTAGTAAGCCAAAGCCTCCAAGTTAGAAAAAGGCTTTAGCGATATTAAGGATGGTATTTTTCGGGTCGACGCCATCCAAAAGCATCGATGAAGGTCACACAATAACAATACCACGTGCAGACCCGATAAGAGGGATGTTTATCGGGAGACTGGATTTGAATTTGCAGTTAGGGAGCATTCAAGAATTATTCCAAAACGTTTGCAAGGTCTCGAAAGACATTACACTTCAGGAGAAACATGGATACCAACGCAAAATATTGCGAAGAGTCAAAAATTCAACTTCGCATCATGCAAAACCACTGGGCAGACCCACAGAAGCTATGATTATTCATGGAAAATAAGAAAAACGAACGAACAAGCTTAATGGCAACATGGCGCATGAAACGGGACAGGATAGCAATGCCTCGGAAAAATTGTGAACATCCGGCAAAAATGCTTACTGTAGTTCACCAAAGAAATTTTCACAAAATTCATCAACCATAAAAATATTTGCTCACGACGGGCAAGTGACCTAAATCTTTGATGAATTAAAACGCTGTCGCATTAAAATCTGTATCCACTTTTCACATAATACTTCACTTCACAAGAAACAAAACCTTGTGCGTGAATAGGGTATTTTAAAATTTACCTAGACCTTACCCTTTATGACCGACTTACTCTGTCAACAAGCTAAAATCCGGAGAAGAATATTTGGGATCCAAAACATCCCATTCCAGCGGGTTTATTAAAAGCTCCTTCGAAAATATGGCGCACGACACATCCGCCTAACCTTGTTTGGCTAATGAAAATGAAGTAAATGAAACCATTTGTCAAATTAAAGTTAAACAAAATTGTTTCTACCCCAATTTTATCGTTAAAACCGGGTTTCCTTGCAAGTGAATGTGATGTGCGGAAGTCAAGTTTTTTCTTGGTTTCTTTGCTTTAATAATAAAAATTGGCTCGCACTGTTACAAAATTATGCCAAACCGTTAGTCTTGAGTATGTACATCAACCCATTTAGCATCTTGCAATAGTCTACTCAGGAACAGTTGGCCGTTAATCAGACACGAATGCACACATCTCCAAAGGCTTGCTTGAAATCATCGGTGTAGCGTCCCGAGGCTCCCTCTAAGGTAAAAGGTATAGTATTGGGGCAGAATATATATTCTGGAAACAGAGGGCGTGGGGGCTGTTAGCACGGCCCGGAGGCCTGCCAACCGGCTAGTACAGTATGGCCACCCAAGTGACCGAAACCGGCAGTT